>JAJMFO010000015.1:0-125513 GCA_030574715.1 Xingzhongia strasburgensis
GTATTCTTAAGACTTTTCAGCAGCTTAACCTTCTTGTGATTTGAAGGAGGACGTTTATGCAGTTCATTTAGGACATAACTTTTCAACAACTTTTGATATGAAACTCTGGTTTTGACAGGATACTGTCTCGAAGGACGTTGTTGATACCAGCTCTTCACCAATGCCACATCTTGAGCCCTTACCATTTTACCAGAACGACGATTAAAAGGATATGGAGCCCAAAAGAGTTCGAGCGCATTAGCAGTATTTTCGAGTTCAATTGGTTTCTCGGCTAGGAATGGCTTGATAATAGAGGGTAACTGGAAGTCATCTAGATCTTCACCATTCTCATCAAAAGGTTCAAGTTCGACTTCAGCAGTCACCTGCTTAAAGCTCCTTGAAGTTATAGGATTGAAAGAAGGATCAAAATGGAAAGCAGGAAGATCTTCATCATCTCTTTTAATATAACAATTAATTGGATCTGCATACCATGCTATTTCAACTGATCTGGGCGATGAATTGTAAAGATGGGGATATGCAACTTTGTACTCGGTTCTAATTGGAATTCTTAAAATGATTCTATCAAGGGAGTTAAACTCATTGAAGTCTTCTTCCTCAAAGTCTTTGTAAAGAGGCTCAAACTTTGGGCCACCGGGTATGGCATTATTCAAAGCTTTTGCAGTGAAAAATGATTTCTTATCGAACAAATAGAAATAATTCTTATTGTGGATTTCGGAAAGCAATGGCGTAGACAGTTTATACAGATTTGACATTATCTGTAAATTCAAAGCCCACGTCTTGTAACTTTCACCATTGACAAAATTCAAATTCTCCACAAGAGGTCTTGATTCATAAAGCCAATCAATAACATGTTCATCATCAACCTCATCTAATTCCAGTTGTATCGACTCTGGAGGATCCAGGTCCTGAATATTCTCTGACCAGTTCAATGGCGGCTCTTCGTCATCGAAAGGTGGGAATCTCATTCTCTTGAAATGTCTTCTATCTTTCTTCTCTCTTCTCATGGCAATCCACATTGTAGACCACTGTGCCTTGTAAATCGGCTCAATTACTCTCTGTGTCTCATTCACAAACGTTATAGACCCAGTGTTGTGGTATAGCACCTTGACCTGTTTCTCTTCCTCCCAAGGGTTTGGCATGTGTTCTAAAAGCTTCAACACAGCATGGGGCATGAACTTTAGAGAGTTCAAGTAGGATCTCTTGTCTGCACCGAACTTCCGCGAGGACATGTCTCCATGATCATTGATAATCTTTCGCAGGTGCTCAGGTGGCATATCAACTTTCTGACTGTGTACAAATCCGCCAACTTTGGATCGTATCTCTGTGTGTCTCTTCTTCTGTATCTGAAGCCATTGACGCTTCTTCTCCTCTAGCGTAGCCTTTGTTTTTCTCCCTATTGAAGAAGACGGCGGTGGTGGTGGAGGCGGTAGCGCACCGGTATTTCCGTTGGTTTTGCCACTTCTTGATGATGACGGAGGAGGAGGAGGTGGTGGCGGTGGTAGTCTGCTACCATTGCTTCTATGTCCGTTCCCACTGCCTGGCGGTGGCGGTGGTGGTGGAGGAAGTCCCATCCCGGGCGGTGGTGGAGGCGGCAGTTGTTTCCCCATTCTCTTATATAATTACACGGCAATAAGTTCAGACCTTTGTAATGTCCCTTCGAAGAATTGAGAGCCTAAACAACAAAGACCTTTTATTTACCTTTATTTTGATCTTTTGATAATTTGAAATTTTTTGATGCGAGAAACAAAACCCGAACACCAGGGCATAATCACCACCAAAATTGCCAAAAGTCTCACAACAGACACTCTTGATAACGCAATTGATCAGCTATTCGTTAGATATTGCAAGCACATAAAATGGACGAGCCAGTGAGATACGGTGCCAGTATTCAAGCAAATCAAAAAGTGAGTTCAATTGCTCCATTTCGAGCACAAGTTCACGATCACTAACCAAAATCAACAGACATTACAATACATCCAGGACTTCACCTCTTTGATATTCGGGGTCTCTGCAGGGGTTTTACAACTAGAGTCAACGGATGGGTTCATTTTCTACACAGTAACGAATCTACTGGTGAATACGCTATTTATATTGGTTTATTGTGAGCTCAAACCGTTCAAATTCTTCGAGAATCCACTGAAGAATGTTTATTTTGATGGGTTTACCAGAAGTTTAACAGCCTTTCTGATGAGTTGGACGCTGGCATATGCTCTGGTACAGTCATAAGCTATTCATCGTTATTTGAATCTACTATATTGTTAATGAATAAAACGTCACTTTTCTCTGGCTCTCTATAGAATCATTACACTATTAATTATCTAGTACAGGGCATTAACAACCTCAAAACTTCTTACAGGTCTTGTTTCTTCCAATTCCACACTTCTCCATAAACTCTCTCTCACTCTTTCATCTTCAAATTTTTCATAGATCAAGGATAATAACCACCAAACTTCAGAAGTACAAGCTCCTTTGAAAGTTTCGGAACAGGTTTCTAATAAGATCTTGGATCTCGTGAATGCGGCAAGTTTGTCCTTTTCAGAAATGAAGATCTCTTCCTTATCACTCAAAACCAGGTTACTGAATCCAATAACTGGTAATAATGTACTTTTATCATTCATATCAAGTGCCAAATTGAATTCATGTAAGGATAACTTAGGTTTGGACACCGATGTTAGTAAAGCCAAGGAGGCATGAGTTTCAGAAGTTGGCTGAAAACAATTTTCGGCTTCTATAATAGCTTGTTCTGCTTCAGAATACAGTTTTAGTTTGAAATATGTTTGAAAACTGATCAACCAGATTCTGTGCAAAATCCTTTTTGTAGTGACCGCATCTGATTTGATCACATAAGAAGGAGAAGAACCATCGGTAGATTGCATACCTGGTGCAATATTTGACGATGTTGGATGTTTCTCCTTATGAGAAGATGAACGAAGTGATTTGATCTTATTCAGAGTTTGGGTTCTAGTTAATGATAGTGATTTCCTATGAGATTTTGGAGAGGTTGTGTTGTTGTCCTGTGATTTTGAATCAATAATCAAATCACCTTGAAATAATTCATTAAACAACTGAAACAATTCCGGTAATGAATCCAATGATTGATCCACTCCATAGAGCGCTTCAATCAATGCCAACTGTGTGATTTTAATTTGAATGAATGAATATTTGAAAGAACGTGAGTTCCTTAACACGGTATCAGTACAATCTTGTGCTTCATTCAATATGAAGCAAATGATCTTGTGTGCCTCATCTTTATTTTCTTCAATCGATAAAATCAAAGCTAATAAATGCCATGATTTGTAAAACACTAATGAATCTCCATTCAAGGATTGCAAGAAAACTTTCAAGATCTTATATGCTTCTTTGATCTTTCTCAAAATGGCCAAAGCCTGGATATATTCAAATATGACTTCTTGATTAGGATTATAAAAGATTGCATATTGGAAACATTCTAAAGATTTTGCAATGATTGGTTTGTTCTTTGTATAAATAGATTTGGAGCTCTGGTATATCCTGAAAGTGAATGTTGCAATCGTGGCCCAATAACTTGATAATTTTATAGACAATGGTTTGCAGGTGAATGTTTCAAAATCACCATTCAAGACTTTGATGACTTCAGTTTTAGGCAACTCGATACTTTGATCATCATAGAAACCAATCAATAAAGTCTTTAGTTTCGACAATAAATCCGTATAATAATCAAACTTCGCTGTAGATATGGAGTTTATATCCATATGTGATGCTCTTGTGTCTAGTATTAGCTTGTAAACATCAAGAATGGACAATATATCATTGAAAGTTTGTCCATTTTGTTGATAGTAAGCATGTATGTACTCGTTATAGACATCAATCCCAGCAATAACCTGTTCGATTTCACCACTTTTCAATGCAATCTTGATTAACGAGCGTAAAAGAATGTGGGACTGGTAAGTCTTAGCAATGGCCTTCTCCAATAGGTCTCTGTTAACTGCGAGCTTCAAAACATTAGAATCAGTCACTTGACTCATAAACACTTCTAATTCTTCATTATTTGCCTCATCTGCTCTAGGAAACTGTGTTGACGATAAAAGAGTATTAGCTCTTTGTAAAATGAATGTTTCCAGTTCTTTGGGGTCCGAATTGGAGGACTGTGTACGGCTTAAGAACGAAAGTATTAAATTCTTGTTCTTGAAGATATGATCCAAATCAGCAATGGTAAAAGATTGTAAACCTGCTAACTGATCAAAACAGAGCTCAAGCCATCTGATGGCTTCTATCTCAGAAGCATTTGGTAACACTTCACGAGCGTTGATACCAGTGATCAGCATCTCTTTAGCCTTCCCGAAATCTTCAAGATATTGGTAGACAATGCTCAATAGAAAGTATTTTTTATAGATAAGCGACTGCCCATAACTTCCAACAGCCCTGTTTGTAGAGTCAAAAGCCAATGCCTTGTATGCTCCCTGGAAATCACTTTTTAACAACAAAAGATTCCCCAAGTTGATCTGAAGCACGAGCTTCTCCAAAGACTCCTGTGGCGCTTTTCCCAGCAAGGCAAGCGACTCGTCAACGAATGCATCAACGAGCGGATTGTCGTTCTTCAATGGCGCAAATAAGTCCAAATCATTCGTTTGTAGAAACGCCAAAAGGCGGTATTCAACATTCAATGCTCTTTCCATCAACAACCCGTCATCATTACCAGATACACACTCAGTGGGCCAAATTCCAAGGGCTCTTTTCCTGAGCAGCGACGCCAGTTCGCTTTCGATCTTCATCTCGGGCCACAAGAGATAAAATTTGGGGGAGAATAGAAAACGAGCGACTTTAAAGAGTTTCAGATTATTTCAATGTTGTGAGTTTTGATGTTTTCGTGTAAAGTTTGAGTTTGCCGGTGACGCTATGATGGAAAACGGCGCGAAATGGCGAAGATTTGGCAGAAAAGGAAATACGTAGATACATAGTTGCGCAATTTTACGCCAATGGATGGAAAACATGAACATCATATTAGTAGTAAAACACTGCTGGATTCATCATATAAAAAGGGAGACTATTACTGTGGTGGAATTGAAGTCGTTGTTGGCTTTTTCTTCTTTTTTTCTTCGGTTTGTTCCACTTTAATGTCCGTAAGTCCCTTTTCTTTCAAAAGACCAGTGATGTAATCCTCAATGGCATCAGCAACGTCGCCTTGAACAACAATTTCCTCCTTCTTTTCAGCATTCTTCGTCACAGAACAACCAGTGGCAAACTTGGAGGCAAACGTCTTTGCTAATTTCTTCATATCAATATCGAAAACTTCCAATCCAGATATAGAAATTGCATGTTTTCTCTTGGTTCTTTCAATTCTCTTCAAGATGACTTTTGAGTGTAATTTCTTTTGTAGTTCTCTTTCCTGCTTAGCTTCTTCCTTGGCTTGCATCTTCTGAAGATCCTTCTCAATCTTTTCTTGTTTTTCAATGGATAACGTCGATGTGGCATTGGCTAATGCTTCATCTGAATATAGTTTCTGGAAAAGCTCTGCATTGTTTTCTTCTAACCAGACTTTACATTTTTTGAAAGTGGCACCAAACTCGCAGTACTAGTTGTGGTAGTTAGTAGAGGATTCAGATGAAATCAACATAAGAATAATACTCACTTCTGGTGGGAACGTGCAAACGCCACAGTACAACACCTCCTTAGGGGCCATCTGAAAGGCAAAAAGCCGCTTGTTAGTCAACTGAGAATCCAAATTTACAATTACCAGGTCACATACGTCAACTTCAGCCATATTGGTCTATAAATCTCTGGTCGCAAAGAGAATCTTAAGCCTAACAAAAATCCATCGCATACAATTTTGCACCATAGCATACCGGAATTCATAAAAACCCAAACCTCGGAACTATTTCTAACACGCGAACCCGCTCTACATTCTCCTCAAACCCAAATAAACACTCAAATTTCCATTGATCTGAAAACAAAACAATCAAAATCATTCTCTCTTCAAACGACAAATTGTCATAAAGCCACAAGGTATCAAGCACAATATGTCATTTGAGGATCAAGTGGGTAGAAAGAAGTCGACGCGGTGGGTGAAGGCCTCCCAGGCGAACTACTCTGGAGATGATTGGTGAGTAAACACGCGCGTGTGCAATTTTGCCTTATATGGTACATGGGGGTGGGCGTTACTTTTCTAATGATCTTGAAATACTAACAGAGAGAGTAGGAGTGATGACGGATACGGTGAAGATGATGGATACGGTGAAGACTACTACGGCGAAGAGCCAGAGTCTAGAAGAAGCTCCAAAGTCCCAGACCTGCCTCGTATACCAGCTCAACACGCTCAAGAATTTCAAGATTCTAGGAGATCACAGAATGATATTATGAGTAGCTCTGTTGCTGCTACGCCTGAAGACACCTTGAAGGCATTTCAGCAAATTGATTTGGATGAGGAAACACCAGTCCCTGTAGCAGAGGTACAGCCCTCTGAAGAAGGTGAAGATGACTATGCTGGTGTGATACAAGATGAAGAAGAGGAGGAAGAAGACTATAAGCCTCAGGCATCGAGCCGTTTTCAGCCGTTCCCTTCGGAGAATGAAGAAGAGGAAATAACACAGAAGTCTAAGCAGGACTCATCAATACCAGAAATGGAATCAAAGGGGTATCAATTGGAAGAACCTGCCTATGAGTACGAGGAAGAAGAAGCAGCTGAAGAAAATCAAATCATAGTCGAGAAAACCGAACCTAAGCCTGTTTCTAAGGCACCAACTTCTACTTTCAGTCCCTTCCCTACTGAATCAAAGAGTGATGATGAAATTGATGAACCCATAATGCATTCCGAAGAGACGAATGCAAGAAAGTCTCAGGAGATAAATACAAACGATGCCAGTGCTGGTAGATTGAGCGGAGAAAGTATAAGTACTAGGGATGCTTTGATTGCAGATATTGCTCCTGCAAGATCTAATGAGATAGAAGAGCCTATAGTGGATGTCCCTTATGTCGATGATAAAGAAGGAGACGAAGACGATGATTATATCCCACAAACGGGACATTTCCATTCAGTAATAGAAGACACAGAAAAGGAAGATGTCACCTCGCCGAAAAGCATCACTGGCTTCCCAGTTGAAGAACTATCTCAAGAGCCATCTCAAGAAGCCGAAAGTAAGGAATCTCCTACAATCAATCATGATGAGTATACCTCTTCATTGGCTGAGCAAGGTGATGATGATGAAGATGATGATTTTGTTCCACAACAACACCATTTCCAGTCTTCTGTGACACTTGAGCAAAACAGAGATGACTATATTGGTAACGACGATTCCATGATTGACCAAAACGCTGTTGAAGATCAAATACCCGTCGAAGCGATGAACGACATGACTCTGGCTTCTCCAACTACCATCCCAACCATTCATGTCCAGTCTTCAACCTCATCATTGAACAAGAACAACCTCACTATTGATGCCCCTTCTTATTCCACCCATTTGAGTAAAACTATCAATAGTCCTGCTCTTTCTGAAGTTTCAGATGCCGATACATTACATATTCATGAACCTGAGCCTGAAAGGGTATCGAGTGAAGGTTCCTCCATTGTGGAGGTCAGTAAAGAACAAGCACAAAAGAATAACAAAAGAGCAAGCCGAGCTTCTCGAGAAAGCGAGGATTTCAAAGAACATGCTTATTTGGGTAGTTTGATTCATACTCCGAATCCAGATGAAGAAATTGAGAAGTTTGAACAGCGTGATGATAACTTTGATGAGAGTGATGACGATGATGAAGATGGACATTTTGGGCAAAACAAGGATGCCAATGGAAGTACAGAGAAACTTGGTGGGCAAGTTCGTGACTCTCAATTTTATAGATCTGTCAGTGATTATTTTGATGATTATACCACTGAGGATAATGAAACAAGTAGACAATCATTGGCAATTGAGAGAACACATAGCTCAGGCTCATTATCTACTGGAAGTTTTTCATTGAAGAGCGAAAGTGGATACAACAGATTTTCCAAGATGAGTGATAGAGCAGCAAGTCTTACAAATCAAAGTATTTCACAATTATCCGATGCACCTTCATCTCAAAGAGAAGAGATTAAGGAGTCGGATGAAACTAATGGTCAATTGAATCCAGCGATGTCAATTAATTTGGGTCAATGGCGACCAAATACGGAAAGTTTTAGAGATCAATTCATTAGCGGGAGCTCTACGTCTGCACCTCCATTACCTAAGCTGGATAATTATACAAGAAATTCTAGAGGTGAAATTGTGGAAGATACTAGTTCTATTGCTGGTAGTGTTGCAGCTGACTCTTTAGTTAATGTTGAGGCTACCGAGGGTGATGCAAATGCATCTGATATGGATGAGTCTCATTTCGACTCATCTGGTAGTTTAGACGTTCCAACAACAAGCAAGAACTTAGGACATGGTGAGACTTATACTACAGAATCTGAGACTGTGTTACCTGCACATATCCCATTAGATACACCCGACTCCGAAGACCTTGGGAAGCCAAAGGGACAATATTTCCATGAACATATGACGACTTCTACATCCACATTACAAGAGACAACGAATGTGAATCAAATCCCAGAACGGAAGATGACTAGAAATTACAACATCAAGAAGATCTCCACATTGGAGAATGGACAACTAAGAATTCAGAGATATAAAGAAGCTCGTGAAGAAGAAGCTAATGTGAATAGTGGGCTAGAAGTTTGGATCAATCAAGCGTTGAATAAGACTGATGTTGTGTTTTATCAAAGTTCAGTTACTTCACATGTCAAACAAGCGTATGCCGAAGCTTCTCAGTTGAGTGGTAGACGTCATAACAATATGGGTTCATTCTTAAACAAGAACAAGGTGTTTCAAGAGACTTCTTCACAGGCACATAGTTTAGCCAAGGGAGCGAAAGGTATATTCTCTAGAGGGAAGAAAATGATTAAAAATGAATTAAGATGAGGGATATCACTACAATTTATCGATATGATGCATTTTTGTTTGTGTATATGAGTTGATGAAGATCTCTCTATTTATTCACCAATTTCGACAACCGTAGTTCACCATGTCTTCTAACTTCTTTATCCATTACATCTCTGATTCTATGACCACCAGCTACAGCAATGGCTAATACTGATTCCAATTTATCCAAGGGGATTTTGTTCTCCAAGATCAAAAGGGCCAATTTCTCACTCTTACCCACAACGCCAATCGTCAAGAAACTCACATCATTTTCTTCAAGACTATTCAAATCTAATAATGGAGTATTATCATAAAACCCAGCACTAACTGCACTAATATAATCATACATTGCAATCCCAGCATCAATCAAAGCCAATGTGATAGCATTTGTCACAGCTGATATCAATCCGCCATCCAATGCCAATACATGCACAGAAATGGCAATAGTAGTTCTTGGATATTTAGCAGTGATGATACTTTGTTCAAAAGTTCTTTTCAAACTAAGTGCAATCTCTTGGATTCTGCGTTCATTTTTCATTTTTTTCTTTCTATCAATCGAACTGAACGGTGTCACGTTAAGGTTGATCGTCAGCGTAGCTTGTTTAGTTGATAGTTGTGCTTTAGACGGTGGTTCCATAGGTCCCTCGACGATACAGACGACTTTGGAATTCCCCTGCTCGACATATGATGAACCATCAGATGAATTTGGATGTGTGTTAATACGGCACTCGAACCTGCGCAGCTCGTTCCAGCGACGGCCGTCCACTCTGAGTCCCTCTGGTGAGTATATCTCGTTTCTGGACATCTTATACGGTGTTATTTGCGGTGTCCTAATGTGGTTTTGATAGATCAAAAGCTTCTGTAAAATACCAGTAGTAAAAGTTTATAATGTGTCGGAAGTGGTGTTTGGATGTATTTTATGTCGACTATGGTTAGGCAGCCCTTGAAACAACTCTCGAATGCGTTTTATATTCTCGGTGTGCATAATAATCAGCTTATTTCTGCATCAGAAGGTGGGAGAAGTATATAAAGTCTGGTTGTTGTTGCTCGTATATAAGAGGAGAGTGGTATCCCAGCATGGATCTCCAACTGTTTCTGTGTCATGTTCACTGCTGTTTTTGTACTGGTGCTTATATTGTCGATATTGTACAACTACCACTATAATATTACTACTACTACTACTACAACTATGCAAGAGGAAATGATCAAACAGAGTCCCGTTGTTGTTGTTGGTTCTGGTCTTGCTGGGCTCACTTCTGCGTATCATTTATTGAAGCAGAATGTCCCTGTGATTTTGCTTGAGAAGACTGCCAAAGTTGGTGGGAATTCCGCAAAGGCTTCAAGTGGGATCAATGGGATACTCACTAATGCCCAACGGGCCAACAATATTTCTGATTCGTTTGATAGTTTCTTTGGAGATACGAAAAAATCAGGTGGGAGTTTAGGTGATCATGTGTTGCAAGAAGTGCTTGTTGATGAGAGCACAAGGGCAGTTGAATGGCTACAAACTGATATTGGCGCTGGATTGAATATTGTTAATAGACTAGGAGGTCATTCCCAATCTCGTACTCATAGATCTGATGGGATCCCACCGGGATTTGAAATTATATCTAAGTTGAAGAAGAAAGTCGAGGAGCAAGAAGGGTTCCAATTGAGTTTGAATTCGAAATTGGTGGGAATTGACGTTAAGGATTCCCAAATTCAAGGTGTTAGTTATGAACAAGATGGTGAAAAAAAGATTGTAAAGACTTCTAATGTTATCATTGCCACTGGTGGGTTTGGATTTTCTAAAGAGTTGTTGAAGAAATACAAGCCAGAGTTTGTTTCGTTACCAACTACAAATGGAGATCAAACTTTAGGGGAGGGACAATTGCTTTTGGAAGAAATTGGAGGTGAATTGATTGATATGGAACAAGTCCAGATCCATCCAACAGGGTTCATCAAGCAGGATGATAGAGATAGTAATTGGAAGTTTCTAGCTGCTGAATCACTTAGAGGTGTTGGCGGTGTCTTGGTGAATGAACATCTTGAAAGGTTTGTTAATGAATTGGATACAAGAGATGTTGTTAGTCAAGCAATTTTGAAACAGGATGGGTCCAGGGCATATTTGATCTTGAACGAAGATATGTATAATGAGTTCCAATTCCAGATTGATTTTTATATGAAGATGAACTTGATTTCGAAAGTGGATCCAACTACGAAATTTGGCAATAGAGCATCTACATTGGTGACGACTTTGAACAACTATGCTACAAAGGATCAATTCAATCGTGAATACAAGAAACATATTTTCACAAACATCACTGATTCCACGCCATTATTCATTGGAGAAGTGACACCAGTTGTCCATTTCACAATGGGTGGTGTCAAGATCAATGAAAAAGCTCAGGTATTGAATACCAAAGGTGAAGTTATTGAAGGGTTATACGCAGCTGGAGAAGTGAGTGGTGGTGTCCATGGGCAAAACAGACTTGGTGGGAATTCGTTGTTAGAATGTGTTGTATTTGGAACAAGGGCTGCCAATGATGTGGTTAGCAAGTTATGATTGGGGTTTTGTAAAAAGGGCTAATGGAATGGTTTTGTAATGCAATAAAGTATCGTAGTTATTATATATCGTATATCGTATCTAATCAAGTTTTTGTACTCTTGTGTAAGTCCTCTCCTACTATATGGAATTTTCTGTTGAAATTCAACAGTCCACCGGTTTTTTCACCTTGATGTCTTTCAATAACATCCTCAACTTTAGCAATCCAAATTTCATGATCTTGGATATTCAAAGTCTGTACTTTTGAACATATCATAATCCTTTCCACTTTTGTTAGAATGGGCAGTGAACAACCTTGTACTTTGTCATAATATTCATATTCATCCTTTTCTAGATGTCTAAAAGGTTCAAAGGGTACAAAATCCTGTGTCTGTTCATCAAAATGTCTGTTTTTAGCAAACAATCTAGCTAAATCACAACTATACTTGGACGGGCTCAAGACATGAAGGGCAAATTTCTCATAAGCGTGCAAATAAGTAGCGGTCAAAGAGGGTTTCATCAGATTAAACTGGATCAAAGGGTCTGGAGATATCGATAGTGAACTCACACTAGAAAGAGTCAGGCCTTTGTATAAAGGGTTTGGTGCTTGTGAAGCCGGTGCTGTCAAGATCATCACTTGTGAGGCAATGGAGCTCATCACTTCACGGAATTGCGCATGTGTCGAAGTGTGGCGTATTTGTGAGCACAGGGATCTCTGTTGGCGTCTCAACAGCATGTCTATTGGTGATTTCTATGTTTTAGAGATGTGAATTGATGAAGAAAATGTTGATTTTATATACATTTTTTCATATTCGGACGGTGTTTATGCGGTGGCCGATGGGACGTATATGATATCGATCTCTAGAATTAGGGGAAAAAGGTGAATTCACTCTTCTTTTTTTGTCTCAGTCATAGTCCTAGCTACATGATCTCTATATTCCTCGAAGGATTCACTTTTCCAGCATTCTTTAACACCTTTTTGCACTAAATTCAATTCCCACTCCATCACATACTTTTTAACAAATATGATGTCACCAAATATAAAACGTGTTCGCGTTCTGTCTCGAACTTGTTTTATAAACTCGGCTGGATCTTTAGTTCTTTGTTTGAGTACTAATTAACAGATTTGTTCTTGTTTTTGGTTCCAAGATCTTGAATGAGTTCCAAAGTGATAAGGACGTATGTTCCAAGAGCCCCTGTTGTCATTTCACCACTGATCTCGCATTTCCACAAGTGGGACGGGAAAGAGCGGGCGCTGAAAGATGGAGATGAGATACCAGAGTATGGTGAAATATTAGAGAATCCATATGCCAGGATGTTGAGTTCGAGTTTGAGACAGGATAAAATGACAAGAGCCATTGATGTGCCCAGGGATCTGATGCTAAAGTTTTCATTGCTGAGAAGCCCACAGGAGGAGCTGTTTTTAGTGCCCAATGTGCTGGGAATTCAGTCAAATTCTGGTTCAAGTTATGCATTTAATGATAAAAATTTGGTTAAAACTTTGGGCAAGATGTATGGAAGGATAGCTAGTAATGAGTTGAGTACAAATACGTATAACATGAGTGATATTAGGAGTTTGAAGTGGAATGAGAATAATTGGATGCTTGTGAATAAGTTGTATTTGGAGATATTAGAAGAAGAGTTGTCCTTGGTAACTCCTTATAAGAAGAGGAAGCCAAAGAATGGGATAACGATTCATCTTGATTCCAAGCAAGAGCATAGTTATACAGTCATTGATGAAGTTACACACATTGATTTAAGCTCGTTGAAAGTTGGATATGATAAATATGATGGGTTTTTGAAGAAATTGGAGGATAAATCCCAAGATGGCAAGATCAATATCCCTAAACAGTATACGAGGTTCATAGACACATTCATCAAGTTTCTTGTGTATAATAATATCTAAAGATCATTGAATTTACGTTTTTTCAGCCATCTTTCATTGACAATATCAAAAGATTCCATACGTTCTCTTTTAACAAGAGGAACATATTCACCAACAACTTTCCCTTTGCCATCGCCTAAATTGATTCTTGTTCTATGATTATTGATGGAATCAGTTTCATCGAAATAGTCCAACATGAATGAAGATACTTTGGCTTTTATACTATTTTCAATCCAATTTGAATAAACTGATATATAGGCTTTTTCACTCTTACCACTAGTTTTCGGTTTCAACCATTCCATTTCAGGGAATTTACAATCATAAAGCACAAGAGGTAAATCATCACCCATTTCAAAAACTGGTCTTTTCGGGAACAAATCAATATCCATCAGTTGTTTAACCACTTCTGGAGATTCCAATCCTTGTCCCACAAGAAACAAAATTGCAATCATATTTCTTACTTGATGCCATAAAAACGCTGATCCTTCTAAATCCAAACATGCAAATCCATCTTTCAATGGTACAATCTTTGCACTTATGACTTTCCTTTTGAAATTTGTAATCTGTTTAGAACCATCAATCTTACAAAAATTTCTGAAATCATGTTCCCCTTCATAAAATTTCGCAGCTAAATTCATCTTTTCCAAATCAAGCCCCTTAGTATGGAACAAGTATTTATACTGTCTTGAAACACAGCTGAACCGGGCATCGAACCCCTGTGGAGGTCTCAAACAAACTGAATGGATCTTGATGTCATCAGGTAACAAAGCATTCAAAATACTGATATAATCCAATTCTTTCTCATCATTCTCCTTGGATTGCTGTTCCTCAGTGGTCAAATTACTCCTCAGTTTCAACGAGATCACCTGGTTCATCGCACTAACACCACGATCAGTTCTCCCACATCTGCTGAACTTGGATTGTGCTGGAACCAACGATGGAATCAATTTACATTTGAACATCGCTTCCAAAATGGCTCCTTCCACCGTGGGAAGCGGTGTGGGCTCCTTTTGCACAGCAAGACCGTTATAATTCCACCCCAAATAGCTGAACCTCAAAGCGACAAACCTCGTATGGTATTTATCGAAATTAAAAGCCTTTTGTTGTTTCTTCTTTATCACTTGTGTCTTTACTTTATTCTTCTTCTTCTTCTCCTCCTCCTCCTCATTAATGCCGTTTTCGAGCTCCAAAACTCGGTTTAAAAGCGCCTCTTTCGACCAGTCAGCATACCGTGATGTCTGTATTTCCTGTGACATCTTAACCCTGCTCAAAATCCGCTCAAACAGTGGGAATCTCATAAATTCATGAATTTTTGTCTCTTCAAGCTCAAAGAAATCAAAAAAGAAAAAAAAAAAAAAAAAAAAAATTTACTTCAAGCTCATCGCATATAGAAATTTTGTATGAGACATAATTAAATCTGTATTGAAAAGATTGAAAAAAGGGGAGAAAAAAAGAGTTGAAATTGATAGAAAGAGTTATACAAAAGATATGTCTAACACGCTGGAATGGTCAGAACTGGAAGGGTCGCTTTCCTCCTGGTTGAACGATGCGATTACGTCTTTGGGGTTTGAAAAAATGACACCGGTGCAGGCATCCACGATCCCATTGTTCACCAAAAACAAAGATGTTGTTGTTGAAGCGGTCACCGGGTCTGGGAAGACGTTGTCGTTTGTGATCCCCGTGCTGGACAAAGTGTCGAAGCTGGTGGTGCAAGAAGAGCCAAAGAAGAGAAAAAAGTGTTTTTACGCTGTTGTTGTTGCTCCAACGAGGGAATTGGCACTACAGATATCAAGAGTTTTCCAATCGTTGTTGAAATTTCAGCCAGTTGAGGATGTCCTGAGAGTACAGACGATTGTTGGTGGTGTTCAGCCCTTGGAGGAGGATTTCAGAGAGTTTCAGAGCAAAAGTGCACAGATATTAGTCGCTACTCCCGGTCGTTTGAGTGAGTTTCTACACAAGATATCACCAAAAGCTGTGGAAATACTCATCTTGGACGAAGCTGACAGGTTGTTGGACCAAAGTTATCAAAAGGAGATGGACTATGTGTTCACAGCATTGCCCAAACAGAAAAGAGTTGGGTTGTTCTCAGCCACAATGCTCACAGAGACTGCCAATAAGAACTTACACAGAACAGGATTGAGAAACCCAGTAAGGATTGTTGTCAACTCCAAAGGTCACAAGCCCAAGCTATTACAATTGCAGTACTTGGTATGTTCACCTTTAAATAAACTGGAGAAATTGGTTTCATTGTTGAATCAAGTGCATTTCCGTAAAGCCATTGTATACTTCCCAACGTGTGTCTCTGTGGAGTACTTCTATTCCTTGTTTAGACATTTATCTCATCATTACCAAATGGATCTCAGTTTCTATTCTTTACATGGGAAATTGAAAACACCAGCAAGAATCAAGACTCTTGAAAAATTTGAACAAAACTTGGATTCCAAATCTGTGTTGATGACCACCGATGTTGCAGCTCGTGGGATTGATGTGGAGAACGTCGATCTCGTGTTGCAATTGGACCCTCCACAGGACCCGGATATCTTTGTTCATCGGTCTGGGAGAGCTGGACGTGCTGGGAACACTGGAGAATCTGTGGTGTTGTTGACCGAAGGCCGTGAGGAAGACTATGTTGATTTTCTCCAAGTGAAAGGTGTGGAATTGGATGAATATGATCGTGATGTCAAGGAGATCAAAGACTTCCATTCAGTGGTGCAAAATTGGATGTTGCAAGACCGTTTAAGACATGACAAGGCTGTAAGAAGCTATGTCAGTTATATCAGATATTATTCCAAACACACGGCAACATCCATCTTTAGACTGCAAAATCTCGATTATCTCAGTGTGGCTATAAGTTATGGATTGTTGAGATTGCCCAAGATGCCAGAGATCACACAGTATTTGAAAGAATTCCCTCAAGATGGCTTCATTCAGGGGACAACATGGGATAGTTTCAAAGAGTATAAATATGTTGATCAGGCAAAAGAATTGAAAAGAATAGAAGAATTGACTCAGGAGACAATCCAACTACAAAAGAAACAAGCCAAACAAAAATCCATCAATGAAAAAAATAGTAATAATACAAGTTGGTCGAAATCAAATGAATCCAAACAAACCAGATCAGATAGATATCAACAATCAGCCAATGCTAAACGGAAAAGAGATTTGACATTGTTGGATGAAAATGATGATAATGATGATCAACATGAACTTGATTGGAAAGATTTGATAAGACAAAGTAAAAAAGAAAAGAAAAACAATAAAAATCAACAAATTCAAGGTGATTTTGATGATTTATAAACATATAACACATATAATTCTAATAAAAACAGCATCTCAGTAAAACAAACATCTTTAATCAAATAAAATAACTTGATTCAAAATCAGGTTCATCAAAAGTTAACAATTGATAAAATTCATCTAAAGAATCAGCTTTATTATAAATTGAGTCAACAAATCTTTCGTTAAATTTTGATAAAATTTCCTCCATTTGAACCCAAGATTGTTGATCCATTTCGAAAACATTTGATTTAATATTTGAAAAATCAATTTTATTATCATGAAATTCAAATGTTAATTGTTTAAAATTAATTTCTTTATTATGTTGCTTTTTCATCAAATTTAAAAAGATCTTGGCTCTATTTGTTAATTTCCAAATGATTAAATAATTTTTAAGCACTGGGAAATCTTTTAATTCTTCAATAACATTTGCATAAAATTTTAATAAATTTAATGATTGTTTCCCAATAAAATCCATTCTTAATGATAAACTTGTCAATTGTTTAACAATCTTGGATAAAACAGGTAACATATAACTGAACACCAAGAATTCATAACCTGCATTGAAATAATTATTATAATTTTGTAAAATATCAAAACTATCTTGAATAATTTCCAAAGCATTGTTTAAATAAGATTTTAAAAATTGTTTAAATCGTTCTTTATTTTTTAAACCTGTCATTTCAAAATGTAATAAAATCAAACAAATAACATTAGCTTTAACATATTTGCGAACAAAATCATTAACCACTTTAATTAATTTATCAACAAAATTTTGACCTAATGAATTTTTAAAATCTTGAAATTTCCCAATAACTTTAAAGCAAACATCATCATAATTATTTAATAAACCATTTAATTTCGTCACTGTTAACCCTTTTGAAGTTGATGAATAATCATGTAATTTATTTAAAATTTCACCAATGGCTCTATTAATTTCCACTTGTTTATTAAATTGTTCAATCACTGATTTTTGAAATTGACCACCAATACCAGATTTATCATTTTCAATTAATTCTAAATTGAAAAAATCTTCATTAAGGAAACAAGGTAAACCCTTTTGAGCATTAATGAAATAATAATGGAAATATAAATTATACCAAGCTTGAGCTAAATATTCATTTGAACCAATTTCATTTTGATTATTTATATTTAATGAAAGAGCCAATTTAGCAGGTTGGAATTTTGCAGATGGATCAACATAAATGAATGAAATTTTTTGATAAAATGCATTAATTAATTCTAATTTTAATTTTGATATCTTGTCAATATTGAAATTTGATAAAATCATTGTTAAAATTTCCAAAATAATATCATAATCATTTGAATTTGAACAATTTTTCAATAGATAATTTGATTGTTTATCTAATTTAGTTGTTGTTATCAATGTGATTTGTATGATTCTAATGATGAATAACAAATAAGTTAAATTGATTAAATCTGAATTCAAAGATAAATCAACGTTTAATTTGATCTTAGATTCAATTAATTCTCTTTCACCAATTAATTTCACAATACAAGTTTCAAATTCCTTTTCATCCAAGATTGGACAAGATGGAATAGCAATTGAAGTGAAAAATTTCTCCAACATTAACCAAACAATTTTCTTTGTTGGTAAAATTTTACCAATTTTTTTCAAAATTTCTGATAAATTTGTAGCTTCATATTTAGCCATTTTTTCAAATTGATAATTTGGATTATGACTTAATTGAGCAAATCTATCATTTGATTTAGGAGGTTCCCTTTCTTTACCTTCATAGTGTTTAAACAAATGTAAATAGAACAATGTTTGGAACATATCTTTCTTCACAATAGAGTTATTTTCAAAAAGACCATCAGTTTCTAAATTCAAGTATTTGGATTGTGGGACATTGACTTTATTAGAGGTCATAACTTCACCTTCGTCAAACAAAGAGGGATCAATCATTTCTGCAGTAGTGGAATCTTTCTCTTTCTCTTTCTTTTTGTCATCATCACCATCACCATCTTCATCTTCATCTTCTTCTTCATCATCTTCACCACTCTTGACATCCAATTTCTGCTTCTTCGGAGACAGTTGAATGGAGGGCAATTGCACACTCTCACTGCCAATAACAGAGTCGATTTGGCGTAGTCTGTGGACAAGCATCTCCTTCTCAGCCTGTAGATTCTGATGGAGATTGTAGCTCTGTCCATTGTTTATCGGTGGGAGAACAACAGCACCACCACCACCACCAGCAGAACCAGCGCTAGAGCCACCACTAGAAGCAGTAGCAGGGTTGGCCCAAGGAGGCACCTGCTGGCGTGGAGAGTGCAACCCGGTTTGAGACGCGCCAGTGACACCGTACTTGGCAGCCATCTGGCTCTGTAGAGCGTGTTGGTACTGCTGCTGTTGTAATAACTGCTGTTGGAACGCCTGCTGTTGTTGTTGTAACTTCTGTTGTTGTTGTTGTTGTAAATCGCCACCACCACCATTATTACTATTACCACCGCCACCGCCTCTGTGCTCACCAAACATCGCGTTGGCCATGTCCGTCACAGTGAGCTCAGACACCTCTTCAGGGCCTGACCACCCAGCGGGTTCCTCGTACCGGCACAGATGGCTCACGTTGGACTTCTTACACGATGCACACGCGGGTTTCCCCCTGTCGCACTGTCACTGTTAGTACCTCTTTGTCTCTTGATAATCTTCATAAACAATCCCTTTAATTCCTTCTTTCCACCCCGCCCCACCGCTCATCTCTCTATAAATCATCTCGCAATTCTCTCTCTTCTTTCTCTCCCTTCCTGGTTGTTATTTCCATCCACTTGTTTACCTTTGTTTACCATCACGGAATTAAGAAGAAATCAAAACAACGCGTAAACTCACTCTGATCTTCCGCCGTCTGCACACGTTGCACACCACGGGCCTTCTGTTGCGTTTGCGGGGCTCCATGTTACAATTTGCGCCACAACTCTACTTTGTTCACTTATAAACACTCAAAATTCACCTCTTTACAAACGCTTTGTCGTTGATTTTAGACCTTTACAGATACTTAAGAAACACCCGGACACCTTTAATTTTTTATATCCGAGATCTTGCCGGAGTTAACACAAACCAGCCAATCACAGCGCACTATTCACTACAACTCTTAAAACAATCTTATAAAACTCTCTAATTAAATCATTTTAAATCATCAATCAATATATCAACTATTCATCATCTCCTCATGCTCCGCTCTCAACTTCTCAGACCCAGCTTCCATCTTCTCAATTGCATCTTTAAACTCTTTCAATAATGCAGTTCTTTTATCACTTCTTTTATTTCTTTGCTTTATTCGAATGTTATAATCTTGTTTATAAATATCTTCAATTTCTTTTAAAATTTTATTTAATTCCAATGTAGTTTTTTCAAATTTTAAATGAAGTTTCTCCTTTTTGTTTTGTAATGATTCAATTTCAATGTTTAATTCATTTAATTTCCTTCTTTTTAAATCAATTTTTGATTGATAATTTGTTTTAAAATTCATAAAATTTCTTTGTATAGAATCAAATTTCCTCTTTTCCACTGAATAAATTTCTGTAATTTCTAATTCTTTACTTTCCAAAATTAAATTTGCATTTTCAATTTTACTAACTTCTTCTTCAACTTGTTTAACTAAATTTCTTAAACTTAAAACTTTTTTCCAATTTTTTTCATCATTTTTATCAGATGTACTGATTTTATTCTTTAATTGTTCAATATCTTGTTTATATGAACTCAGTTTTTTACTGATTTCTTTTCTTTGTTTCTTTAATTTCAATCTTTCTTTATTTAAATTCTCATTTGTAGTAACAAGACTTTCTTGTAAAGTAAATAATGGTGAAAAAATTGAATTATTGTTATTGTTATTGTGAACATTCTCCACATTGGTATCATTCAAATCAGAAATATTGAAACCATCTTTATCCACAGTACTAACAATCAATTCATCAATCAAATATTTTTTTTTACAACCAAATTCATCATCTTCTTCAATAATAAATTGAATATCATATTGAGAAAGTGGAGTCAACCCACCAACTATGAAATATTCTTCACCATTATGATCTCCGGAAGAAACTTGATACCAAATAACTCCATTAACTCTAATGATTATTAATCCATGATTATAATTTTTCAATTGGAAACTTATCAGAGTTTCTCCAATATAATCAATGAATATCATAATTTTATCCTTTTGTAATTCTTCTAATAATGGATCATAATTTGAAAATTTATAATCATCAAAATTATTAACATAATTTGAAAGGACTAATGAATTGTTTTCATCTTTAATAACTTCAGTTTCTCCTGAATAGATATCCTTTCTAGAGGACATTGCCTTAATAGATCCTAATAATGACCAAATTGGTTGATTTATGGAATTAGTTTTCAGCTTATTATTAAAAGATTGATTCCAAAAAACTTGGAAATTTTCAATAACTATATTTGATGAACTTATTGGATTATCTTCTGATGATAATTGTTCAGGGTATGAAGCAGGTTGATGATGATGATGATGATGATGATGATGATGATCATTTTGTTCTTGTTGTTGTTGGAAATTGGATAAGACTAGTTTGTTATTAGCTTCTGATGAAGACAGATGGATATCCACAGTTTTGTAAGGTGAGTTATCATTCAATTTATCTTTGAAAAGATTATTATTCTCTTGGATTGTTGTTGATGATGATGACGATGATGACGATGATGTTGTTGTTGTTGATGATGATGATGATGATAGTTGATTGATGTTTTTAGAAATGACATTTTTAGTGAAAACAGATGCGAAAACCATTAAAATGATATGAATGGCTAATAAAAGGTTGAAATAATTTGAACATGATAAACAAAATTTAACCATTATATCTAAATACTTCTCCATTTGGAAATAATTAGAGGATGATGAATGCTTATGATATTTCTCATATGTGAACTTCTTTGGATTGCCCATGGGTATGAATCTCTTGACCGATTCTATGAAATGGAAGTTGTTATTTGAACTATAAGGAAACAAGAAATTCTCTCGGCTTATAAGAACACCAAATTTATGATCCACATATAAAACCAAAGTGTTGAAACTGAATTCGAGCAGCATCACCAGGGCACAGGCAACAACGGTGTTTCTCAGATTTTGACCCGTAAGAGACGTGGCCACTATGGATTTCGCCACTATGAACACAATCTTGGTTATACTGGGAGCCAACACTCTGAGCACAGCACAGATAACGATATCCACCACAGCGATAAGCAGCAGCGGTGAAGACAAGGAGCGTGTTTCTTCATTGGCAGCAGTGGTAGTAGTAGCCTGGATATTGATGGAGTTGGTGTTCCCGCTAAGAAGTCTAGTGGCCAATTTAGAAACAAAACTCTTTGAAGAAGATGTCAAGATGTAGACAACGAGCGCCAACGAGCTGAGCGGTGGCGGCAGCGCTAATAGGAGCACGAGCACAGCGAGTGTGTCCCTTAGTGCCTCGTTGGGTATTGTCTCCATCTTCTTCTTGTTGCAAAGAAGGAACGAAGGAAAGAAAGAAAGATCTGATTTGTTTATATTGTTGATGTTTTTTTGTATGTTTGATTATACAAGTCACGCGTATTTTTATAAAGTCATGTGACTACAAGGTTAAAGCCCTAATTGTGTTTTTTTTTGAGGCTCACTTTTTATTATGAGGCTAAAATATAGTCTTGTCTGGAGATGAGGTTTAGAGTTATAGTTTGATGAAACATGGGATTATTGATTCTACTTCTTATCTTTTTTTCATTCTAGCCTTTATTCAGTCTTACTTTCACTAATACTCTTATTTTCATTTGTACTCTTTATACTCTTTATTTATACTCCATTTATCTCTAAAAACAATAAACAACAATAACCAAGTAGACAACTACTAAGACTAACAATAAATCGCTTAATTCTATACCAAATATGAAACTTGCCATTTCCCATTAAAGCCTAATTTGTTTCAAATTCGGTACAAGTGTTTCAATAGAAATTACCGAATATGGTAACTACACGCATGCATCAAAGTATAGAGATATTTCAAATAGATTGTATATATTGAAGGAATTATGGTATATAATGGGCTGGAAATGGTGTTATAACAATGTTTATACCCTGTGTTTGTATAAGACAACAGTTTCTTCATTTCCTATCTATTTGTACCTCATATACCGCTTTTCAATCAAATTTTTAGCTAAATGTTTGACTAAATTGGCTGCATATTGAGTGCAGATCTTACATGGAAAGAACCTCAAATCTTTGTTTTATATTTATAGGGAGTTTCTTTCTTTCAATGATTAGTCTGGTATTCTGTTCTTTATTCTTATATCTGGTATTCAGTTCTCCTACTCTTCATTTCTTATATTGTCATATTATATTCTAGTATAATGCTCTCCAAAAGGCACAAGTCACCAATCTTGTCGAGATTCATCACCACACCTCCACGCACGGTGAAGAGAACAAAGATCCCACCCCCTCTGGACCTGGACCCCCTGACTCCACCGCCCACAGTCCAAACAAACAGAACATCATCTCCACTACATATAAATACTGCTTACGACTATAAAGGCAAAGACAAAGAATACAAACCCAAATCCATATTGAACGAGATCTGCTGCATATGTGAAGAACCAATCACTACAAAGCTTTCGAATGAGCGTATCCTGGACTTGGAGTGTGAGCACAAGTGCCACCATAACTGCTATCTGATCATGCTCAATAAAGACGATGTTGATGATTTACCGCAGTGTTGTTTGTGTGGTGAGAGTAGTAAACCACTGGATGAAGACGTGCTGGAGGAGTTGTATTCGCAGGTTTTATATGATGAAGGTGATGTTGATGTTGGTAAAGAGCTACTACCACAAATCCCACTCTCAGGGTTCAAGACAGATTTCCTGGATATCCATATCCCCTTCACACCCGTCAATCAAATGACTAATAACTTGAATTCATCCGGGTTCCATACACCTGCTGATTCTATACACTCACAATCAGTGAAAGTAAACAACTGTCCAGATGATCTCATTAAACCACACGTCTCAGTTATAAGTGAATTCAACAAACATAATATCAATGATAATACCAAGATTTATCAAATGAACCATATGATGAACATCTATATGAATAAACTAGAAGAAGAAGAAGAAGATGAAGATGATGACAAGTTGAAAGAAGTTGATTATAAACTAAAACAATACCTACACCATACAATCAAAGACAATAAAGACATTGAATTTGATAAACTTGGTAAGATAACAATGTTTGATTCAATAGAAATATCACTTGATGGAGAGAATTACGAGTTGGTGAATGGGTTTTTATTCCAAAGTGTGCTGGTATTGATTGATTCAGAGATGGTTGATGTTATTGGTATTGTCTTGTTAAGTCAGCATTTCACTAATGTTGTACAATTGAACGAATGGGAATTAATGGTTATTTTAAACACTGGTTCCTTACCTGAATTGAACATCAAATCCATGAATAAGATCTTGATTTCTAAATGGATGGATTATATGAGTTATAAACTAGATAAAGATGGGAATGTTTCATTAATGCAATTAACAACTAATTTGTGGAGTTTGATGGGAAGATTGGATATAGACGTACCATCTGAAGTGATTAAATTCAATGAATTGACTTCAAAAGGATTGGATTTGCCTATAAATTTGATGAAGTCTATGATCCCTAAACCACAACCATTACCATTGAATTTAATCATTGCAATACCCTTGTTTAATGATTCTGAATTATCAAATGATGATTATATATCAAAGATAAAACAAGTGTTAAGAAGTGTTTTGCAAAAATTGAAAAAACAAGATAAATTAGGATTAGTGATGGTTGGAAGAAATGGTGACAGGGTGTATGAACCTAGTTATACCTCTTTTATAGGAATGATTGAACCAGGATATGAAGGATGGGATGAAATTATTGAAGAATTAGAAGTATGCCCCTTATTGGAGTTTGATTATAATGAAGTTATACAAAATATGTTTCATAGTGTTGAAAAGTTATGTCAAAGTGTGGATATTCAAGGGTTGAAGAAGTTATTGATGATTAGATTCTCAGGAGGTGATGTTTATAAAGGGGTTGATGTTAAATGGGTTACAGAGTATGGGTTGTGTATTCATGATCTATTGGTTCAAACTGGGTATGATGTGTTTAATGAGGGTTTTATTCAAGGGTTACAGGACATCAATGGGTTTTATCAATTCAAGAGTGATAGAGTGGATTCTATTGATGATTTAAAGGTTGATGATCTAATTAAAGAGTTTCAGTGTCATTATATCCCTGAATTGCTGATTAGTGTGCAGAGTGATGATTGTATGAGGTTTAAATCTGTTGGTGTTAATGGAGAGATGGTTGTTAAAGATACAAATGAATTGAGATTCAATTTTAAAGATCTCTGTAATGGGTTCATGAAGAATATCAGTCTTGATTTGGAATTAGATGTTGATCAATTGAGGAAAAAGTACAAGTTCGATAATGAATACCTGAATATCCCCATGATGACGTATACTTTTCAATATCTGGATAAACGTATAACAAGGCAAGTGATGGTTAAAATACTGTTGCATGAAGTTGAGTATAAAACCATGTTATCACCAATGGAAACAATCAGACATACAGAAGTGATGATGGATATCCCATTGTTACCACCATTATCTTCGTTCAAGGATTCTGTTTATATCAAGAGACGGGTGGAAATGATGGTTATAGACACCTTGCAAACTGGATCTAATATTAATGAATTGATCTCATTGATATTTGGATTAACAAGGGGTTGTTCTACACAATGGTTGGATTTCTTCAAAAACTCGAGGTTTAATCAGTATAAGAATTTCACACACTACATTGATGAATTGACCAGCAAGTTGAAATTCATATCATCAAATAGAACTTTACAAAGGGACTTGATTTATAAATTGGGGATTGAAGAGGATATAAATTAATCACGAGCATCATGAGATCCTTTTGAATGTGAAATGTAGTCCTCATCGAGTATTGTTACGTGGGAGAAATCAATAAGATAAATCTCGCCTTGGTGTGTAATGATACAGTTCTCCTTCTTTAGATCATCATACCTGATGCCTATGAGACCCAACTCTTCCACAATACGACGCAGCTGACTTTGTATTCTGTCATCATGGAATCCCGTATCATCTTTCAAGAACTTCTCTGTCTTAGCAAGATCTGGCTCAATGTAATCCATCAACAAATACATTCCCTCAAACAGATGCGTCCAGTTTCTTCTCAGCTCTATACGGCCCGTCAAGTAGCAACGAGGGACTCTAAGCTCTTTCCCACTACCCTCAATCTTCTCATAAACCCGTACTTCATCTTTATAATGGCGGAGCATGTGATGCACAAATTCACCACAACTGGGGAACATATCGGAGCCAAATACATCCCAAACCTCTCCCTCATAAGCGTCCATGTAGAAAGGGATATTGTAGATCTTGAGGATGACATAGTCTTTGGGCCCTTTACCTTCGATCGTAAAATCTTGATCAAATATTTTCTTGCAATCATCTATTGTAAGCTTTAAAACTTGAGAATTATAATAAGGACCGAACTGAAGAAGATCCAAGCCATCACTGTTTGGCCACTTGAAATTCCCAGTTAGTTCCAATTGAGAAATATGGTCCCCATTGGTGCTAGAGCTGCTGGAATCACCCTGTGAGTTGTTTGTGGAGACTTCAGGTGGGACTTGAAAACACGTTTTGTAATTGATTGAGTTGATTCTCATTTTCTCTAGATGTGCTGGGAACTCCAGATTAGACAGTGAAGCTTTTTGGTCAAGATACTCTGACAAATTGCTGAAGGCATCAGCGAGAATTATCGCTTGTAAAGTCAATGTTCCTGGTGATTGTAATTGATCGTTGATCAACAAAGTAGTTTGAATGCTCTCTCTGCTATACGTAGCAGTATCTCCATCAATTCGGATATCACTCGCAAAAGCATCTGGGTTTATTTTGGTCATTAGAGTATAGATCCCATCAGTTAGGAAAAGACTATCATTCTTCATGAGTCCAACGCCATATAACACCATTTGTTGCTGTATGCTACCGAAAAGATCTTCATCTTTGACCTTCCACCCTGAATGTGCCTCCTCTAGTAAGTTGTGTATGAGGGGACCCTTAAATTCGACCATTGATAGTACTTTTGTCATTGGTGGTTCTGCTTGTTCTAAAGACCATGTGAGGTCCGGTCTGAGAATAGCTGAAGGTTTTCTAATGAAGTCAATCCAGTAACCATCCAAACCGGTAAGTTCCAAAATCTCACTAATAGGTACATTCAATCCTGTAGCACTTTGAACAAATCTCTTCTCCATTTGACCCACGTCTGGGAAGCTATTCTTGCCATTTAAAATGCTAATACATTTGCCGCACCAATTGCATAGGGCCTTTGCCTGGGTAAAGTCCTGAAGATTAGCGGAGTCGATGATATGCCTTTCAATTGTTTGTACAAAATTTCTCTGAATTGACCTGTGAAGTTCTTGAAGTTTAGCATGAGCAGCATCAAAATTGGCATTTTTTGAGATAGAAGGACCGTTACCTTCATCTCTAGGAAGCACTTTTGGACAGTATCCTGTAGTTCCCGATGAGACCGCTGTGATGCTTGGAAGGCTCTTAGGATCCAATGGAGTAGATAAGTTTGGCCAACGCATGTCTCTGTTTATGAACACTTTGTGTGCATTTTTGAGGCATTCCAAGAACCATACATACTCCTGGCAAGGACCTCCTTGTTCTTCACTTCCAGACTGTGAGTGTTCGTTAATTGAGTCAATTATCACTTGCCATGCAGCGCTAACATACTGGGTTATTCTTTCTCTTTCGCTAGCTGAGACAGTGGAGTTTAATCTCCAAACTTCATCTGGAACACCCTTGTTCACCTGATCCAAGAACGCCTCGAGAATTTCAGTAAGTGACCCTGTTATAGGAGAAATCATGGAACGCACATATCTTTTTTCGTTTTTAGCACTCTTTTCAAAGAAATAAAAGTTTTGGTTAAAAAAAAAGTCCTCTAAACGGGCATCGGGATGCTGAAGATTCTTCACAAGGCCTTCAACTATTTCATTGATGTCCTCTTTGAAGTCCTCCAAATCACACGCTAGCATATTGGCGTCAGAGGGCCTTCTTGCAGCAGCTTCTTCATCCATTTTGGTTCTGTTCTCTCAAACTCGGTGGCGCTCTGTTTCCAACCCCTGAGTGTTTTTTTTTATTTTACAAAACTTTCCTCTGTTCCCAACCCCTGAGTGTTTTTTTTTTTATTTTACAAAAATCTCCTATAACAAAACCAAAATTGGATGTACGAGAAGACGAGAAGACGAGAAGTCATGTTTGAAAAAGACTTTTGTGGGGAAATGCTATCTATATCAAAGCTCTCCAAAAGAGGTGATTCAAATGCTATAACTGAATTGTACGCTGTCCAGTAAAATCACAACTCATGTGCACATTAATAATAAATAGCCTCATATAAATTGACAAACCCGCCATCACTCTTTCCACCGTCTTCAAGTTCATCAGCTTCCTCGGTTTGACTGCATTCACAGCATCAACCATCCCATCTAATCTGAAATCGTGTTCAGATCAAAATATTTTTCCAAAATGACATGAAATATCAGGCTTTTATAGAACAACACTATCTTCATTACAAAACGCAGCAGCAGAACATCCTTCAAAATTTCGTGTATATGATCGAAAGCCGTGATACATAAACCTGATCCATATTTACCACCACCTTTGGAATCATGAAGGATCAACCTTGCCGGACTCTTTCTAGTGGTTATTCCAGATACCTCTCGCCGCATTAAGATTCTTATATGTCAAAATATCCAAGGCCTTTGTTGGGATATCGATCCAAAACCTCTTCGAGTGGGTTAGCACTGGCGGATTATGAACTTCCACTGCGTCTAACATTCTTTTATTCTTGTCACCTTTGTAAAATCCAAACCCTGTAATCGTGGTCAGTACTTTACAATCCGTCTCTATCGAACGAACAGGCTCATTTCCTTTAGATCAACATCAGTAAAATGTCTTTGACTAGTCAACATCTACTCTTTCCACTTTAGCATTCACGAACAAGATAAAGATAACCTTGATGAATGAAAATACCTCCATCATATAAGGTGAACCTAGTTCGTGAGAACTATATTTCGATTGTTCATGATATCAACCACAGCATACTGGTCCTGGACAATCTTGATATGAAGACGCTTTTCTTTTCTTCTTAAAAGGGTAATCCCACAGATATGCTAAATATTTTCCACGTCATAATGCATTAATTATCATGTCTATGTCACTGTGCATATACCAATAATTTAGGGCTATTTTATATTTCTGTTGTATATATTTCTTATTTCTTATTTCTTATTTATTTATTTATTTGTTGTTGTTGTTATTAATCTGTTATTGATTTACTGATTTACTGATTTACTGATTTATTACTGATTTATCACTTATAGATTCATATATGGTTCATTGTTATCTAACCTAACAATCAGATTGAATTGGTGTATGGATGTATCAAAATGTAATTAATCCGGTTATATCATCGCGCATAGACAGCATAACCAGTACTTAGGGTTATCTGAATATAAACATACAATAAACATAAGTACAAACATCTACAAACTATTGACGGTTGAATAAACAAACAAATAAACTACAAATAACTGCGATTGGACATACAAATATATAGCTACATCCCGGAGCAAACCGTACACCAACACGAATATCACCTCCATTCACCCAGAAAACCCGGAACCCACCGCCTGTTCACCACAAAAAAGAAAAAAAAACCACGCCTGCATCTTCCGCGGATACGAGCAAAAACCGAAAATTTTTGAAAAAAGTATATAAAGAGCCATATTTCCTTCTTTAAACAATTCAAATTAGTTTCCAATGTTACTATCTAAATTAAATATAAGAAAAAATATCAAAATGTCCTCTGCCACTCAAAGATTACAACAAGTCGGTTCCCACTTGTCAAACAACAAGAAATCCCTGAACCCTGTCTCTCCTTTCAAGATCACAGTCATTGGGTCTGGTAATTGGGGGACCACCATTGCTAAAGTTGTTGCTGAAAATGCCGCTCTTAGACCAAACTTGTTTCAAAAACAAGTTGATATGTGGGTTTATGAAGAACAGATCAATGGTGAAAATTTAACTGAAATCATCAACACCAAACATGAAAATGTCAAATATCTACCAGACATTAAATTACCAACTAATTTACATGCAAACCCTGACTTGATCAATGCTGCTGAATCTGCTGATTTATTGGTGTTCAACATCCCACATCAATTCTTACCAAGAATTGCCAAACAATTGGAACAAGCCAAGCTAAAACCTTATGTCCGTGCTATTTCTTGTCTAAAGGGATTGGAAGTTACTAAAGAGGGTTGTAAATTACTATCAACTTATATCACTGAACATTTAGGGATCCATTGTGGTGCTTTATCAGGTGCTAATTTGGCTCCAGAAGTTGCAAAGGAAAAATGGTCAGAAACTACCGTTGCTTATAGAATACCAAATGATTTCCAAGGTGTTGGTAAAGATATCGATCGTCTAGTGTTGAAGGCTGCCTTCCATAGACCTTATTTCCATGTTCGTGTCATTGAAGATGTCGCTGGTGTTTCCCTTGCTGGTGCCTTGAAGAATGTCGTCGCTTTAGGTGTTGGTTTTGTTCATGGTTTAAATTGGGGTGATAATGCAGCTTCTGCAGTACAAAGATTTGGTTTAAATGAAACTATTAAATTTGCTGAAATGTTCTTCCCTGGTGAAACTTCCCAAGACACTTTTACCAAAGAATCTGCTGGTGTTGCTGATTTAATTACAACATGTTCTGGTGGTCGTAATGTTCGTGTTGCTAAACATATGGCTATAACTGGTAAATCTGCCCAAGAGGTGGAGAAGGAGTTATTAAATGGTCAATCTGCTCAGGGGATCATTACTGCTTTGGAAGTTCATGAATTATTAGAAGAGAAGAATTTAACTAAGGAATTCCCATTATTTGAAGCCATTTATCAAATTGTTTATGGTGGGGAAAGTATTGAAAAATTACCTGAATTGATTGAAGAAAATGATGATTTAGAAGAATAATTCAAGTAAATTATTTCTATTTGTTAATAATTATCAATTATATCATAATTTATTGGGATATCAGGTTTTAAAATGGGATTAAAAATGTTTTTTGGTTTGGTTTGTTTTCTATATACTGTTGATCAACTAGAGAATAGATTAATAGTTGTATTTCATTTGTAGTTGATTTTTTATTCTTTTTCATCTGTTTCTTTACTCTTTTATTGATTAAAATATCACTTTATCCATTTATCCCTATTTTATTTATTGTATGTATATGAATATGTCTTTTAGCACCGGTACCGGTGTAATTTTGAAACAAAAATATTATCTAATATATTATGTAATATCTCCTGTATCGGAGACGGATAACTAAAAAACCATTGAGTATTAATTATCACTATTAAAGATCTCAAAAAACCATAAAGATATAGAATTATAATGAAGAGAATTTTCAAAAGATCTAAAGACAAAGAGGACCACAGCCCGATCCCAGAAGATAATGAAGACTTGGATGATTTAGATGATTTAACATCTTCTCTTTTCTCAAATAACAAAACTTTCCAATCTTCAAATCCAACTTCAACAAGCCAGCAACAACAACAACAACCACGTGGTTTCCTTTCGAACATCGATAACATTGGCAAACCTTTACGTGTGCTGAGTGCAGAACGATATAATGAACTTTCTAAAACAACCAGTTCAACACATTCTATAACTTCAAAGAAATTAGAGGAGAATATAGTATCAAAAGAAGATATCATTAAAGAAATTTCTGTATTGAATGAGAATTTATTAGAACTGAATGACAATGTGAATTCTAATGTCTTGAACCTGTCAAAAGCCACGATCCAACTAGTGGAATTATTAGATGAATCTATTAATTTTAAGATTAATCCAATGTTGAATTTCCAATTAAATCAAATGCCCATCTTAAGAAATGTTTTGAAAATTTGTCTACAATTCTATGATTCATATCTAAGATTCAACGTCTATCAGAATTCCAAATCTTTGTTAATCAAATCATTGAAGGATTTCTTATCAAGATTGAATTTCCAAACAAATAATGAAATTAATCAAACTATGCCATTTTTCCATAATTTTGCTATACAGGATCTAAATTCTCCACAATCTGAGAAATTACAATTGATTATGAATGAAATTTCACATTCTGGTTCTATGATTTCTGATCAACAAGGCTCATTCATTGCTCCAATTCAACGTGGTCTTACCAAATCAACCTCTATCCTTTCTATAATGTTTGGATTCCCCGATCCACAACAAGAACATTACGACGTGGTTAATGCTTTGTTTCAAACATTCCCAGACGTTCATTTCTTTGTCATTAAAAATCATATCAAATCAGCAAATCAGACATCAACAACCAAGTTTAATCCACCTTTCAAGATCCCCACAAAGGAAACCCCTGAAATCTCACTTTCTATATCCCCTGAAAATGGAATCAAATCCTCGGGAACTCTAGGTGGTTATATCCAACCAATAATCACCTCGAGGACAGATAAATCTTTGTTGAAATATAAAGGTGCTAAATTCGCCTTAACTTGTGCTCATGTTTTATTGAATGAGGATCAAGATTATCCAAATGTTAAAATTCCATCAAATGTCCTTTTAAATGCTTATAAGAGTGCCTTGAATGATGAAAGAGATAAATATAACATCAAGAGTATAGAATTCCAGAGTTATAACCAGGAATTATCCAAATGTGATGATTATACAATTTCTTTAGGTCAAGTCATTTGGGGGGAAAGAATCATGTTACAAAATAGATTGAGTGATTTGGCTATTGTCAAGATTGATGATTCATTAACAGTAAGAAATTATTTGGGTGATGATGTTGATATTTATAACACTTCTTTAAAATTCCAAAATTCATATATAACTAAAGTCATCAACACTTCTGAATTCAACAAACATTCAAGAGTATTCAAAATTGGTGCTACGACTAATTACACAACGGGGGAAATCAACGGTATCAAGATGATTTATTGGCTTGATGGATCTTTACAAACTTCAGAATTTGTGGTTGCTTCCCCGGAACCTTTATTCGCAAATGGTGGAGATTCAGGGTCTTTAATCTTGAATAACTTGGAATTGGAACCAGGATTAGGAGTGTTGGGGATGTTACATAGTTATGATGGAGAATTGAAACAGTTTGGTCTCTTCACTCCTGTCCAAGAGATTTTATCAAGATTGAAAGAAGTCACAGGTGTGGAATGGGAGTTTATATAACCTTTACAATTATATCTATTTTTTGTATTTATTTATTTATTTATTTCTTTCTTTATTTATATGAATATCGTATTCTCGTATATACAAGGCTATAAAAACTCTCTGGCTTTCCTCTTATAAGCATGGCAATCCCTCAACCATTGCTTATAACTCTTCAACCCATCAATCTTCTCTCCATAATAATCAGGAACTGGATTACTAAAACTCTGGAAACTTGGATCCACTCTATTTTGGGAAATTCTCTCCAAAAAATCCTTTTGCTTGATTTCAAAGCCTGGTAATTGTCTCTTGTTCACCAATTTGAATATAACACTTCCTAATAATGGACCAAACATATATCCAATCCCAGTACATCCCATAAAACCTGCAAAAAAAATCATAAATGGATCAAATCCCATAATCATCTGTGTTGGATCAATCTCAACATTAGCCAAATACGACCATGACGCACTGGAACCGATCAGTGCTGTGAAGATCGAGGACACCAAATTGATTTGACGTTGTTGACGACGTAATTTAAAGAATTCAACCCAATTCAATTGATTTGTCCCATTTGTCGTATTTGTGGTGGTGGTGGTGGTGGGTTGAACCTGAAGATTTCTACCAAAAGCACTGAAAGGACGTGAAAGGAATTGTCTCTTCAAAGAGCTCTGAACACTGAGTCTCAACATCTTGAAACAATAGAATTCAATCAGTTTTAATGTGCAAAATCAGTTAAAAAACCATTTCAAATCGTATGAAAAGTGACATCAGACGGAAAAGGTATTAAATGGTGTCTGGGTGTTTGCGATGATTATGTAAGATGAAAAAAGACATGTGTTACCCGGCTATATTGATTATGTAATCTTTTATAATAATGTTCGGATGTTACTCTTTTTACCCCTTAAACTTTACAACTCTTTCTTTGAATATGTTATGTTCTGTGTATTGCAATGTGCAAGCTAAAAGCTTAGTGACCCGATGGTGCACCGGTGATCAGATGTTTGGATGAGTTCATACTATCAAGTTTCTCACCTAATTGACTTGTACCCTTTTCTTTATAAGTGCTAACAGCAGGAATATCAGCTTTAATTCTCTCCACCACTGTACAAAAGGCTCTTGGTTCCAATTTAATCAATGTATGAAGTGGGATAGACATCCAGGGAGATTCCTCTTGTGGAACATTCATAAAATAAGCATAAATACATCTAAGTACTGCCTGATGTGTAATGATCAAAATATTCTCTTGACGTTCCAATTCCATAATAATTGGCTCCAATCTAATAACAACATCTCTATATGATTCCCCTCCACGATAACGATATTCATACTTATTCTCATCGCGTTCTTTGAAATCTTGTGGGAACCTTTGTTCAATTTCTTCATAAGTTAATCCATCACATGCTCCAGCATCTAATTCATCCAATGCCTTCCATTGCAATTTATGATATGGTAAATGTTGGGCAGTTTGTTGAGTTCTTTTCAAAGTTGAGGTCCAAACAGTTAAATTCACATCTTCATCTTCATCTCCAAGTGCCTTTTTAACCAATTGTGGTAATTTCTCTGCATATTTGAATCCACGTTCACTTAAATCTGCATCTCCACCAATTTTACCTTCTAAATTATACATTGATTCTCCATGTCTTGATAAATAGATACATCTTGGTCTGATATGTAAATTCATAACATAATAAACTATCCGACTTTCAAGATAAGTTTCAATTCTGTTTATAATAACTTGTTCACTAACATTGATCAATTTCACAAATGTTAAATCTCCATTTGTTTCCACACTCAAAGGTTCATATACTTGTTGATATTTTTCAATTCTCTTTTGGAAATCCTTTGCTGCAATTTCAGGATCTTGTCCTTTATAATCAGGAGATGTGGTCTTGACATCCATAATATTCTTCATAATGATATTTTCATCATCACACCAACTCTCCAAAAACATTGGCTCAATGGAATTCTCCCTACAGAGTCTCAAGAGCCAGTCCCTTCTTTCTCTTGTGGTGTTGGTGGCATCCAATATAGCAACCACACCTTGTTCTTCGTCAAACCATTTCATCATATCCGTCACAGCACTCGTAGCAGCATCTCTTCTCTTACGCATCCCATCCTCGTTCTTTGCATCAAAGAATTCGGCATCCGGGTGCAGCTCCTTCTGACGACGATAGTTCCCAACATTGAACGATTTGGCCTTGATTGACAACCAGGACAAGTATCTAACAACTTGTTCACAGGCAGTGGTTAGTGACTATTGCTATGAGATCTGGAAATCATTTCTGATGGGGAAACTTACTCTTTTGCGATATAAAGGATTTGCCCCTAGCAGGGAGACCCACCATCACAACACAGATCCTGATGTTTTGCACCTGAGACAACTCAGTCAGTATACGAATCAAAACTTCAAAATATCACAACCAAACAACATACGTGTGAAACGGTGTAAACGGGCATCTTTCAAGTGTTTTTGCCTGTGGAAAGAAATTGTATAAAATCACCCTTCTTATCCTCTAGAGTGTTTCTGTATCGCCAGTACCACGTCTAGCTGCTGTGTTTACGATATTTAATTATACGCCAATTCGAATACAAAAACAAGTGAAAGAGGTTGTCGAATTTGTGGATTTTATAACATTATAAGCTTTCGCGAACTTCCCCAGAAATTGGCAGCGGGCAACACTCGCAATACAAAATATGTCTTTTATTGTACTTTTTATATCTAATTTTCACCATGAAATCAGTTGGAATCTCTCATCAATCTCCTTTTGCTGGGTGATATAGTCCAGAGTTCTGATGAAATGGGACTTGGCACTCTCTATAGATGCGTTTTCCTGATCCAAACTATCAATATTTGACTGGATCAATTCAATCAATCCACACAGATATTTAGATGTGATGTTCTCATTGGCATGGATGTAGTAATAGAGACATCTGTTCAAGATCTCAACAAACAGTTCAATGGAAACTGCACTGTCCATACACATATCTGCCACTCTTAAAGATCTTTGTAGACATTCCAAACATCTTTTACCCTCACGATAGAAATTCGTAACACCTTCTTCTTCACCTAATGCTGGGATCTCTACACACCACCATAGATGCGATGCTAAATATACTGCACGACATTGATCTGGTTTTTTCAGTAATTTGGACCCATGTAATGCTGTCTTTGTGATCAAGGTATCATAATTATCCTTGGAGAAATTTCTAGTTTGTTGTAAAGAACCAGCAATAGAAACAATAGATTGGAATTGACTCCTGGAATCACTTATAGATTCCTCATATATGGTGAAACATTGGGCAAAGAATTCATATGCAAACTCTTCAGCTTTAACTTGATCTGCAATAACAGCTGATGATAAATATAATTTAAAACTTAAATCATTTAGCCCAATTCTGTATAAATCATTGATGATTCTAGAAGTAAATTTAAACAAAGAATTCTTATTATCTTCATTCTTATTTCTTCTAATCAATTGCAAAGTATTGAAAAATAATGAAGGATAAGTATGTTTAATATTTCCCTGAGATAAATGATTCTTCATTGAAGTTAATAATTTAGAATGGATTAAAGTGTTTTTATTCCAAATCAAATGAATGAATTTTGCCAATTTTTCCTGAGTAGAAATAAAAGATAAAGATTCTTCACCATTTTTATCCATTTCTTTATCTTTATCAGTGATTATAACTTTTAATAGATTCATAATCCCATTAATAGAATCAATTGTTTTGATTTGTAAATCTTGAGCTAAAATCTTATTTAAAATCTCTAAACTAACAGTTTTTTGAATCTTTATAGGTTGAGCATTTAATAAATCTTCATAATTTGAAAGTTTCAAAACATCAAATAATTCAGTATAATTATTAATTGGTGTTAATAAAAGTAATTTGAAATTTTGTTCAGATGAATCTGTAGAAGTTTCTAATTCTTGAATCTTTTCCAAGGCAAATTTTAATATCTTGTCAATGTTTTCATAATTAATTGGATAATAGGTGATTGTTAATCTTGAAACTGATTCCAATAATGAACTAATCTCTTCAATGGATAATTCTCTAGATTTCTCCAACTCATTGATATAAAACCAGAAAACTTCAAACAAATCAATTGTCTTTGAGGGAGTTGAGACTCTTTCAGATTCATCATTAGAGTCCTTTTGTTCATCATTTGATTCCTTCTTATCTTCAACATCATCATCATTATCACCATCATCCTCATTATTGTCTTCATCTTGAATTGTCTTGTCACCTTCTTCAATGGATAAATACTTCAGGGCCAAAACTTCCTCTCTTTTAGCAAACTCTGTCAATCTGTCAATCAAAGTTATCAAAACTTTCTTCAAACTGACATTGGGATTCAAGTCCTTAATACAGCTCAAGTATTCATCCAATGTATATAGATGAAACTCATCGGGGAAAACCTGGATAACAACATCCAACAAGTATTCCTGAGCAATAACATCTTTACACTGGACAATCTGTTCCAAGACGGTTGGCAAGATGTAACTCTTGTAAAACTCTTTACTGTTCTCCAATTGTGACAGTCTCACCAAGTTGGACCCGACAAGGATCTTTAGCTCTTCTCTTTCTTTAGTTCTCTTGGATCTCTCCTTTGAAGGTCCCTGGTGCTGGAGTCTGACCCAGAGTTTGTTCATCTCGATAAAATTCTCAATGACAAACTTGATCGAGTCCCTGCCCTCTGGGAGCAAGTCCTTTGTTCTCTGTTGCAAGAAATATCTGAGAAACAATCCTCTGATGGGGAATTGCACACCACGACACATTTCAATCATATCCTTCATGATTTCCACCACTGGAGCGCCCGGAACACCCATATACGCACAGCCAACGGTGATCATCAAGTACAACCGTGGCACAATGTTCCCCGCGTACTGCACAAGCTCGTAGAGATCTGCCAAATGGTGATGTGGATGGTTTGCCGCCAGAAACCCAGCCAGCAAGTTCAAAGAGTCGTACACCATAATGTAGAGCTCATAGTACTGTTTCGGTGTCAATTGCGAGGTGCGGAGCTCCGACAGCAGGTTGGATGCGTGCTTCAAAGCGTCCATGAGTTTCCCGCGTGTGTCGAGACATCTCTTCATCTGCGCTGTTTCCGACTTGATGGTGGTGATTGCCTCCTGGAGCAGCGTGTTTTGTTCCTCCGCGGTTAAGCTGTCTGTCATTCTGCTGTTGTGTGCTTTTTTTGTTGGTGTTGGGATGGTGATGGTTGCTGTTGTCAATTAATTACGTATCTTTTGTTGGATGTGTTGATGTTCTGTTGTTGTTCTTGTTGTTGTGGGCTTTAATCGTTTGAGGTTCGTTTTTATCGGAATGATGATAGTTTTTTGTATTTCAGAAAATATAAAATGAGTTCGCGTATCATTTTCAATCACGTGTTAGCTAGTGAAATCACGTGCATTAGTTTCAGGGCTTTCTCTTTCTCTCGTATATATCTTCCCCGGGGTTTAAGGGAAGGAATTGAATTGAATACCATCTGCTTTACCCACTTATTTATGCTATAACCACGTACCTACAATGGTTTTTGACTCCCGAGAAGCCAAGCAGGCCGTCTCTCCCACAAACGAAGAACCACCAAATATCATCCCCAGCAACATTGCAGAACAAGAAGACAATGACGACGATGAGGTTGCGCTACAGGACAAGCTCAAGTCTTTTACTTTCACAGAAACAGATTCGCACAGCAACAGCAATTTAAAGCAAGGCGAGAAAGTTCTGGAGACCCTGAGCTCGTCGTCTTCGTCTTCTACGGGGCTCCATACGCCCTCTATCTCTGCTAACAATGCTTCTGGAGAGGTTGCTAACAAGGCCCGTAAAAGGTTCTCTATAGGATCCCAGTCAGTGATCCCCACGCTTTTGAACGCCCAATTGAACAACATCAACTTGTTTGACTTTGACGAAGAACAAGAGGATGCTCACTTGAGAAAGCCAGGTTTCGAAGACGATTTCAAGTCCAAGATATGTCTGGAACATAAACTAGCAAGGCTTTCCACGGCATTGATGACAAAGAGACAGATGGGCAAAATCGTTGGTGGGATTAGAGACATTGAGCGAACGTTGAGCCATGTCAATATACGGTCCAAGATCACCAATATCCTTGTTGTCACCAAGATTTACGACGATGAGCCAGTGAGATGGGCCCATATAGTGACGAAATATCTGTTGAAGATGAACAAGGAAGTTGTTGTTTATCATCAGGATGGGTTGCAGAATAACCAAAGCTTCAAGTATGGGAACTTGCTAACTGATGACCCATCTTTCAAGGATAGAATCAAGTTTTGGCAGAGTGATCGGTGTTTTTACAGACCAGAGTTATTTGATTTGATTATGACTTTTGGTGGTGATGGGACTGTTTTGTACGCAAGTTGGTTATTCCAGACCATTATCCCACCAGTCTTGCCCTTTTCGTTGGGTAGCTTGGGGTTCTTGACGGACTTCAATGTTGATCATCATGAAAGTATTATTAAGAGAATTTTTGAAGAAGGATATCAAGTTTCCCTGAGAATGAGATTTGAATGTACAATCATGAAATCAAAACCATTACCTGCAGAGAACTTGGCTGGTGCAGTACCCAATGGCCATGGGACTACAAAGACCAGGGACCTCGTGGAGGAAGTGAAACGACTCGGGTTTGATAATAATGGAACTCATGAGATTTCCGAAACTTATACAGTTTTCAACGAAGTTGTCGTTGATAGAGGCCCCAATGCCGTGATGACCTCCTTGGAGATGTTTGGAGATCGAGATCCTCTAACCACTGCGGAAGCCGATGGGCTCATCATCTCTACACCAAGTGGATCCACGGCGTATTCATTGAGTGCTGGTGGTTCTTTGGTTCATCCTGAAATCCCAGGAATTTTGATCTCTCCAATTTGCCCTCATACTCTATCTTTCCGTCCTTTGGTCATTCCAGAATCCATTATCCTCAGACTCGGTGTCCCATACAATGCTAGATCTACAGCTTGGTGTTCGTTTGATGGTAAAAACAGAGTAGAGTTGAGAAAGGGAGACTTTATAACCATCACAGCAAGTCGTTATCCAATCCCTTGTATCAAGAATTCCACTTCCAAGAACGCCTGGTTTGAAAGATTGAGCTCTACTTTACACTGGAATGAACGCAAATTACAAAAACCGTTACATGAAGCATCTGGGTTTCTATAGAGTGTGGTTTTTTTAAGGGGTTTTGTGTCATATAGACCCAGTTTTTTTTTTTTTTTTTTTTTCCTTTTCCATTTGACACAAAAAAAAGAGGATATAATCAAGATGGTGAAGACAGTAAATACTGCTATACTGCCTGTGGTTGTCTGTCAACATCATGTCCTCCGCTGCTAATAGTATCATCAATTTTTATCAAGGATCAAGCACTTTACCATCTCCCCTCCAGAAGGAATCCTCTGCCAAATCTCTGCAACCACTATCGCTATCTCCGTGCCATTATGCTCTTCCCTCTACTACAAAGACGCTCTCTAGCACACCAACTTCGTACAAGAAGATTGAGAATTTACCCACTGCCTTGGATTCGATTCACTCCATCATGGGGAAACCTTTAACTGGACATTCCACTATACTTTTTGAGAATCCTTCTCTGGGAAACATCAACACTACTGATTTGGAATCCTCTCCTCAAAATTCATCAAATGTCAAACAATCAAACACTGCTGCCTCTTATGGATCTTTTTTCCAACAAACTTTGAGATGGTTTTCTTCTGCAACTTCAAGGAAAAATAGTACAAGATTTGGTGATGTTGATGAAGATGTTGACTATGATGAAGGAGATGATGATGATGATGATCTAGGAGATGTGTTCCTTGACATTATCAAGAGCTCTCCCCCTGTGGATGACGAGAATGCGGTGCTGAATATTGATGAAGTTATCGATGATAATAACAAAAGTAATGAAATTGAACAGGTTTTGGATCCCATTTACGAGAGTTATATCAGGTATGTGTATCGGGATCAGTTGGATTCAGGTGTTGATCTTGATCTCGTATCGCCTGATGATTTGACCAGACCTCAGGTGGCACAAGAGGAGTTGATTGGGCAATCTTCACCGTACAATGAGATTGAATATGAGGATACCCCAGTTTCTGAGTTGAAGTATAACCCTCTGTTTTATCCAAATGGTTTGAAAGAAGAGACTAATGATGAAAATCGATTCAAACATCAATTTGGAAGAAGTGGAACTATCAAGAGATTAAAAGACAAGACCAAGTCGATGTGGAAACATGTGTCTACAATTCGATATGATGTTAATAAATTCAAGAACCATGATTTCAATAATGATGATGAAAATGAAGGGGAGGTTGATAAGGAGAATACAACTTATTTCAATGAAGATGATTATATCAATGGTGATATCTTCAGACCGAGAAAGAATATGTCAATGAGAAATTCCATATCGAGATGGTCAAAGAGAGGTGTTTTAAAAGTGAAGAATATCAATTTCAATGGTGATAGTAGAACAAATGACAAAGGGTTGAGAGAATTGTTTGATAGTCCAGATTTCCAAAGAAGACTTAGCCAAGGGTCGATTAAGAGAAGAAGTTATTCCCAAGATGAAAATTCTCATCATCATCACCATCAGCACCATAATCAACACAAGGAGAATATCGATGCTAATGAACATCACACTTTTTCATTTGCATCACTAAGAAGGAAAACAATACGTTTATCAAGAAGATTCGAGCATATGAACAGAATTATTTAGACTTTTATTAATTTTATCGTTATATATTTATTTTCTCTAGATGAAATCCTCTTCGTATTTGACAATCTTTAACGAGTCCTGATAGCTTGGTGGGAGCTCATCTTCGAAATGTGAAAGGTGTGGATAATCTTCAGCTTGCAAAATATCATCATCAGACCCGTCATCAGTGTCAAGATCTTCGTTATAAACATCATCCAATGAGAGTTGCTCACCAATTTTGGATTCCAAAACCCCTAAATTAGACTGTAATTGGTTGATAATCTCAGTGTCTATGAATCTCATCAAGTTAGAAGAGTTGAGCTTTGTTGTGACTTCAAATATAAGAGAAGACACTTTCAAATCCAATAGATCATCATTAGCAAATTTCAGACATTCTGGATAATCTTTTGCCCTTAATTCAATCAAAGCGTCATAATCAATGATGACACTAGCCAAGGAACCATTGAACAACCGTTCTTCATACAGAATACAATCTTGATTTGTGACTAGTTTCCCCTGTTGACTTAATCTTAAAAGGATTTTAAAGATTCTATCAATGAAATCAGGGGTTCTTGGTAAGGAATGTTCTAAATCTGCTTGAGTTATAGGGAAAACTTTCTCGTAGGCATTGTTTAAATATGGATTCACCACATTAAGAAAAGTTTTCGAGCATCCAATTGTTTTATTTGCCTGCTTACTAGCGTTTAAATTTTTGCAAGTGTTGATAAATCTTGAAGGTTGGGTGTTATCGTTATATGAACTTGATTTGTAAACAGGTTTCACGGTGGCCTTGTCCAAATAGTTCTGTAATAGATGTCTTGGATCCATGTTCAAATCTTTGGGATGATGATACAAGAAATCGAATTCAGCCATAAAACAACATTGTTCTCTTGATGAATACTTTTTTTGTAAATGTATCTTTAAATCGTAATGAATGTACAAGGACAAGATGTGGTTTGATCCCATAATTTCCTCGTCATTCTGCTCTAACAGGCTCTGTTGGATAAAACTTGAAGTGTTCCGTATCAAAGAATGAGCACTCCCACTAACCCCAGAAACACTCTTAGGTACTATAATTCTCAGGGGCTTTTCAGGGTCTGAAGACAGTTTCCTTGGTGTTAATTCCACAGCCGTGATCTCGAACTCTGTCCCAAGAAGAGGGATCCTGTCCTTGAGCGTGAACTTAACCGTAGTCATTACCAGGATGACTATCTAGCTAGCTACACCTTGGTCGAAACATCATCTACAAACTCCTACAAGATTTCATCTTTATTAAGTATCTATGCATTCTCTGTTTCCCACTCTTTTTGATCTGATACAAAGCACTCAGATTGATGATATACCTAGCATAACAGTGACTACCACCTAAACACTGCCCACCGCATGGCAATATCCTCTCACTGAGCACTTTAAATAGCAAAAGAGAAGCAAAATATGAGAATATAATACACTAAGGGTAACCTTTCCCCTTTCGGATTTGACACATACTCTTTGTACATAAATCTCTAAAAGCTCTCGAGTATAGTGAGGCTTGGTCTTTAGATAGACTTTTATGACTATTCTCACCATATACTGTTTTTGAATTTTAGATACTATCCCCTTTTTCCAACTTTTTTCTGCTACGCACAAAGAGCTCCTTTTATGAGCTGAATAACCTCTGAAGAAAGATTTCAATAAATCTGGAAATAAATGGTCTCTCTGTTTTTCCTTCTACTTCTTTCCTTTACCTTCTTCATCAAAAGGACAATGTTCATCAACTACAAAGAACAAAACAGAATCACACCAAAGAACTCTCACAAGATCGCTGGTGGAGACAAGCTAGAGTCTGACACTTGGAGAAGTACGATCAAAAAGTACTACCCGAAGCACGCAAGCAGGCAGACGTGGTTGTATGGAGGTAAGCTTAGTATAGATTACAGTGAACACAGACTGCTCACAAGATGCACAACGTCTCCAAAGAAGATTGAGTACCTGGTCTATAGCCATTGGGTTCGTCATTGCTCTAAAACATTCATCTACCGGTGGCATATCAAATATGATGAACCACAAGATCTACCCGATACACTACTAGTATTTCATGACCTTGCCACTATTTTAGTAAAAATCGGCTCCTCTCCTCTAAAAGTTCAGTCTGGCATGTGTAATTGGAAGGCTAGGGACGTTTTTGAAGAAGGACAGCCAATAAAGGCAGATGAGAGCCAAGAAGAGTTCATACCTAATAGAATGTTCCGCCAGATAATCTACACAAAGAAGCATATTGAGAGTCTAATAGAGACGTTCAGTATAATGTCAAGGCAAGTCTGTGCGGACAAGAAGTTAAGAAAGAGATCGATTATCGTGAATGATTTGCGAGGCAAAATGATTCCTGATCAGATGCTGGGATTTGAGCTGGTGCAAAATAAGTTTTATGTTAAGAGAAAATATATAACAGATCAAGACATGGATGTTTCCGTTAATAACTTCAGACCTAAAATCTTCCATGTGAACACCGTTTCTGAATGGAAGTACTTGAAGAGAGCATTACAAAGGTTGATGGATCATTATAGACTTGAAGCTCTCATGCAAGATGGCTTAACCCCTGAAGTGTATGGAGAGCTTGGAGTTGAATTTTGTGAAGAAGAGACCTTTGAATATGTTGATAATATCCTGGCATATGGAATTCTTTCATTAGTTCATTTCAATCTTCATGAAAAAGGTGATGATGATGATGATGATAATAATAAAGAGAAAGAGAAAGAGAAGGATAAAGTATCTTTTGAGTTCCAATTGTCCATGGCTGATCAAAAGACTAAATTTTTGTTTGAATATATTGACAAGCTTGTCAAACAACGATTAATCACAGATGTAACAGCAATTCAAGGAAGAAGAGAACTATTTATAAACAAATTAGGACCAAGTTCTCATTTGGATCATAGTAAAATATTACTTAGAAATTTCGAAGAGCCATATTGGGAAAAGAAGTTTAACATGTCTTGTCAGGATTTCCATCAATACTCTAGTGGTGTATTGTTCACTCTATATAATCAGAGCTCATTGTTAAGACCACATTTCAATGACGTGCTCGAAAGGTTTTTCATTGGTGGGCTCCAGATGGACTATGAAGATAGAATGTTGTCCATATATACTTGTGATGAGACTAATAGTGAAGCAAGCTAAAAGAAAGCTTCTTCCAAGATATCTTCCAAAGTCTAGGTGATTCTATTTCAGGTGGAATGAATCAGGGGTTATTTATTATAAAAGTTTATACATTCACTTCTCAGTCAATTTTTCTGATGAAAAGTTATAAAAACCACTGTTCCAAAAACATAGTACAACAACAAGCATCTTCACTACTCCAACTCTCTCACTGGGTGCTTCAAAACATCTCAGAGAGAGTGAAACCTATAAATAATATTAATATACTAGTAATTTCTAAAAGTGCTCATAACCATACCATTTAGGGATTTCATACATAATTGTATACTCTTTGTACACAAATCTCTAGAAATTTTGAGTGTATTGATTGTTATTCCATCTGTAGTTGTGCCTTTATGATCTAAACAGTTTTGCATTTGTTATAAACTCTCCTTTCCAGCTCTTTGAAATAACTTCTCTCTGCTATATCCCTGAAACTTATAAAGAGCTCAGTGTTTGAGCTGAAATAGAACCACAAAGGATGATAGGGTTTCAGCTTTTGTTATAGTCTTATGAATTCTCTGTGATATCATTATCCTAGCTTTTATCTATATTTCAAGCAAAATATGATGGTTATATACCATAATGAAGACAAAATCACACCAAAAAATTCACGCAAGATCTCAGGAGGAGACAAGCAAGAGTCTGACACTTGGAGAAGTGCACTGAAAAGATATCCCACTTTTGAGTATAGAAATAGCTTCTTCGTCGATGCAAACCATAGCTATATCACAAGGTGTACCACTTCCCCTGAAAAGATGGAGTACATGGTCTATACCCGTTTGCGTCGTCATGGTTCCAAATTGTTTGAGAAACGTTGGATAGAAGAGTATAATAAACCTGAGGGGATTTGGGCAGATTATGAAAGAATTCCTTTAATCTTTGCAGACGTTTATCAACCAGAGAAATCAGTGTTTCTCTATAATTTTGCAAGACAAATTTTTGAAGAAGGAGGTCCATTCAATCAAGGCTCAGAGGATGAGTTCATCGCAAATAGAATGTTTCATAGGATAATGTACTCCAAAAAAGATATAGATAGTCTTATCAGAACTTTCCGTCTGATGATTCGTGCAGCTCGTCATCGGAAGAAGAAACGGCTAGGAAGGTCTTCCATTGTCGATGAGTTGAGACACAAGATGGTTTATAATCATGAATTGGAAACTGAACAATTCGCCATTAAAGTGATTGCAGAAATGGAAAACAAACAAAAAGGTTATGATTTTAACACCTTCAATCCTGGAATATTCCATGCTAATACAGTTTCTGAATGGAAGAATTTGAAAAAAGTGCTACTACGTTTGATAGCTCATTACAACATTGAAGGAATCATTATGGATGGGGTTACGCCTGAAATGTATGAGAAGTTGGGAATCAGTCATTGTAAAAGGGATGCCTATGAATATGTTGACAATATAGTTGCATATGGGATTCTTTCATTGATTAAGTTCAGTATGTTCAGGGGGAAGGATGATGACAATAATGAAGAAGAGATTTTCAAGCTCCAACTGAGTAAGGCAAACCAAAAGACAAAATTCTTGATTGAGTACATTGATGAGTTTGTTAAAGAACAGTTGAATTCCAGTAAGACTGTTTTACAGGGAAGAAGACAATATTTCATCAACAGATTAGCTCCTGGTTTCAATTTGGACAAGACAAATTTACTGATAAATAACGTTGAGATGCCATACTGGGCGGGGGAGTTCAAAAATCATCATAAGGGGTTTCATAACTATGCCAGTGGAACGTTCTTCAAACTATGTAAACAATCCACTCTATTCAAACATGATTTCAAATACGTGCTCAAAGAATTTTTCTGCACTAAGGAAAACCAAGTACAATTCGAGTCTAGTTTTGGTAGAAGACACGTTGTTGATGAAGATGCTAGTGATGATGAAGAAAGAGAGAGAAAAAAACTACCAGAAGCTGCTTTGAAAGTTTAGAATCAATCAAAATAGTTCAGGGGTTATTAATTGCAATTATCTTTTTAAGTAAGGGTTTTTTTTTCTAAGAGAAATGAATCAACTAGATAGAGAAGTAAGAGTGGTTTCAAAATGTAAGCACACTTTATCACCCAAAACAGTGCATTTTTTTCCCAGTTTTACAGGAAACAAAGTAGCTTATATACTCTGTTTATGGGGGGTTGACTCTTTATAAAACACATTCGCGCACTGAAAACCCCACCCGAACACCACATACATTTGAAAAAAAATTTGCATATAAAAAGAGGGAAAATTTTTCTTTCTTTCCAAAAGTTTCCAGATCTTTATTAAACAGTTTTTTCTTCTGCTTTCTGAAGACAAAAGCTGAGGGAATATGAGATTATCATGGAATTGTAAGTGATCAGTTTCATTCTTCCGAGAGAACGCAGACCGTCAATTGATAATATGATGATAAAGTTGTATACTTCTTTCCCAATCTTACTTCGACCATGACGATTGGTGATTTTAACACGTCCTGTGCCAATTATGCTTGCTTTTGCTTGCCGGTGCTCTGACTTTTACTTGCCAGTAATTACACATCTGATTATCATTGATGCTTTTCTTTTGGATTTATAAGAAATTATAAGATTATTATAATCTTCTATATCAAGAGATTTACTAACTAATGCCAAAGAGAGTGCTAATTCCCCTATAATATCGACTCTTTCTCTTGACGGAGCACCAAAATGATGAAAAAGTCCATAAACATTCGCAGTTTCCTCGGTAGCTTACACTTAGAACCCATCTATCGTATGCCAGTGACCGCTCAATGACCTTCCATGGATGTCTGATTGGTGACTTCAAGAGATGTTATAGGTATAATTGAAATCTTTTTTACTTTACTTGTAGTTTTTTGTTCTGAATGTTTGATTTATAGTAATTCTTCTATTCTTCTATTATAATACTCATCTATATAACACCAAAAGGCTTTGGTGTCCATTCTTCAGCTTGCACAAACAACACAACCTTCTTTGTCCTGTTTGCCTTAAACCTCTTCTTCAAACTCTCCAAATCACCGAGGATGTCATCAACATCCTTAACCACTGCTTTTTCCTGTCCTCTTTTCACCACATTCTTTGTACTCTCGAGTCTCTTATCTATCTTCTCCATCAACTCCCGCTCTTTAACCAACTCTTTCAACCGTGTCATTAGCTCGTGGTTGTACTCATTGTTCATGTTCTTCCCTATTATATCAACCAGTTTACCATAGCTCTTTGATTTTTCCAGAACCAACCAATGCAACCACTTCTTGATGTATATCTCTTCCTTAGCACTGCTCTCTTCTCCTTCTCCTTCTCCTCCTCTGTACCTCAGCTCAAACAACCTGATGTTCAGCAACCGGTCAATCACAGCCAGGGCCACATCCTCATACTTAGTGAATAAAACATTAAAGAATGGTTCATATAGCAACTTCAACGCTTCAAATTTCAACTTGGCACTCAGCATCTTGTCGATGAGCAGGTCCAGAGGCGTGTTTGTTGCTCCTTCTTCTAAGAGCTCCACCATCTCCTTCACAGTCTTCCAGTACAGCTTCCCAACCTCTGTAGAATCACCAAACTTGATAAACTTGTTCACATTTTGTCGCCTTATCCTTCTGTACTCTTTCAAGCTTTGAGCCATCTTGTCCATGAGCTTCTTCTCTTCCTCTCCCTCGTCGTCATCGTCCAAATCCATCAATCCATCCTTATCACCAACACTGATCCTTTCCCAATAATTCACATATATCCATTCCAAAGCCCTCTCCACCCCTTCAAGACACATTTCCTCACTAATAACATCCTCATGTGTCCCTAAATGTCTCAGCTCAACAAAGAAACTCGATAACCCGATCTTCTTGGCCAAAACTTGCAAAGGAATGGCAAAACTAGACTGTTGATTTGGATCCAAAAGCCCATTGACAAATCTTATAAGTGCCAAAGTCGCTGAATATTGGAAGTTTTGCACTCTGAAACCACCCTGGGAACCGTCTCCCTCTGCTGAGGAATAATACTGGATCAAAATCATCATGAAAACACTCGTCATGTCCAAACAATGTGGGATTCTATTGCTTCTTGATTTGAACAGTTGAACTTTTTGTATGGCAGAATTGTACGACTCCAGCATGGAAATGTCAAAAGTGGGCGTATTTTGAGGGAAAAAAAAACTTCTCAGTGAAACAAGGTCAGCAGGTTCTCTCCATGGTGTCAAACGTGGGTGTTTGTTCATTTTAAAGTGCGGTTATTGTACATTTATTTATGGCTCTCATCATAGTAAACGAAATTGCAATGTTCTTTTTTTTTTTGTTTTTGTTTTGTTTTTACACTTGTTTATAATCTTTAAATTGTCTAAAAACAGCAATTATCTGGGTAAAACATCAGATTTCACACTCCAATGAGCCTTGATTCGATGTCTACGGCGAATTCTGAGCCCATAGAGCTCAAAAATGAAGCGAAACCACCAAGTATAAGGTCAGATAATGATAATAATGATGATGACGATGATAATAACGACAATGAGAAGCACAAATTTGAAGATAATTCTGGAATGGATCAAAGTGAGCCCAATCTGATAACACAGTTGGAACCAGCGGGTAGAATTGACCCCGAGAGTGAATCCTCAAGCGATTCAGAAGATGATGAAGATGAAGATATCCCGATATTTGCCTATAAAAGAGTGCAATTTCTACCCAAGAAGTTCTTCTCCAATGAACTTATATCTGCTATCTCTATAAACGAGAACCTTTTGGCATTTGGAACATCATCAGGGCTGATACATCTCGTTGACCCTGTGAACTCAGAGGCACTGGGCACTTTAAGAGCTAGAAAATCACCGATATTGGCCTTTTCATATGATCAAACTTCGAATCATCTTTTAGCAGCATCGATGGATGGCACCGTGATCATAGCTACGGTGGACCATGAGAACAAGAGTGTGACGAACTCGGCTTTCGATTTGAAAACGAGTGTTTATTCAGCTGTTTTATTGAGCAATTATAAAGAAACCAAATCGTTTATATATTCAACGAAATCTGGGAAAGTTGTGTTGAACTATGCCAATTGGTTGGGACATAGATTGGAAAAAGTGATTTACGAAGGTGCTGACCCTATAGTGAAACTGGAACTAATTAAAAGTGTATTGGTTTGGATGAGTGATGAAGGTGTGATATTTTGGGATGTTTTAGGTGGGAAACAAGTCTACAAGATTGACAAACCAAGGGGTAAAGACCTCCCCATGGAACTCGTATGGCCAAGGTTTTGCTTCCCAGAGAATGATCGGATTATAATTGCTTGGTTTGACCATATTTGGAATATCAAAGTCGAGAACAGTACAATCAATTCCATTGAAAGTTCAAATTTCAAACTATCTTCTGCTATGAGTTCTTTCAGTAAACCCGCCAATGAGATCTCGGTGACTTTGGAACATGAGTTTAGTTTACAAAAAGAAGAAGAAGAAGAAGATGATGATGATGAGAAAGATGGTAATATCGTAGTTGGTATTGCCAATTTCAAAGATGATTTGATTTTACTTACAATCAATAAAATTGCAAGAAATTCATCACCACCAGAATTGAGGATCATGAATTCAATAACTCATGAAGAAGTGTTAACAGAAGGGGTGCATTTAAAAGGTTTTGGACAATTACGGTGCAATGATTTCCATTTAGGTCAACATATTGATCGATTATCAACTTTTTATATCGTTTGTTCCACTGATGGAATCATTGCTAAGGAAATTGATCTTCAGGGGAAGTATGATTGGTATTTATCCAAGAAGGATTACGTGAATGCCTGGGAGATATCACAACATTTGATATCGAGGAAAGAGAGGTGTCAAGTAGGTATCAAACAAGTGGAAAAGTTTTTGAACGATTATGAAGATGAAGATAAAGATGAAGACGATGATGATAATGATAATAAAGATCCTGATTATCAATGGGAATTGGCTGCTAGTTTCCTGAAAAAAGTGTTAGATGCATATGAATTGAATGATGAGTTCAAGACAGAGAAATGGGAACAATGGAGTTGGATATTCATACATTCAAAACATATAAAGATCTTAGCCAAGATCTTGCCTCAAGATTTCGATGGTTCAGTTAGTGTTAAAGTATATGATCACTGTCTTGAATGGTTTTTATTGAATGATGAATTGAAGTTCTTTGAATATTTAAATCTATGGAGTGTTAAAAATGGTGATGATAATGTCTTGTTTTTATTTGATAATATCAAGATTGCTAATCATATGGAGAAACAATTGAAACTAGACCCCCAACGAGAATTGATCGAAAGATGTTTGGCTAATTTATACCTAAGTTCCAATAATCCAAAAATGGCAATAACACATTTAATTAATCTTAAAGATCCAGAAGTTGTCATGTCGATTGAAAATTTTGGATTAATTCATGAATTTGTTGATCAATTACCTGATATATTCAAGATATTGATTTCACAAGAAGAATTTGCCAATGCCCTACCAAGTTTTGTTGAAGAAAAAGCCAGTCCATTGATTGAAATCTTGGTTAAACATCGTCATGAATTACAAACTTCCAAGATTGTTACTATTCTAGACGCTGAGAACTTACAAATGATTACTTTTTTCTATTTAAGGAAACTTTCACTTGTTGATTCTTTATTGATTCAAGATTATCAAACAGAGTTATTAACACTCTATGCACAATATCAACCTTCTTCATTACTTTCCTTCCTAAAGAAACACAATAACTATGATATCAACCGGGCACTTCAAGTAACCAATGATAATGGACTATATCAAGAATTGGTTTATTTATTGGGAACTATTGGGAAAACTCATGAAGCTATGAATCTCATCATTGAAAAATTGGATGATCCTGAATATGGGATAGAATTTGCTCAAGAATACAGTAAACAGAATAAAGATAGTAAGCAAGATTCGAATGAGTTATGGGAGATTTTGATAACAAATGGGATTAGGAAACCGAATTTTATTAAGGCCTTTTTGAAATATACAGGTACTTTATTTGATAGTTCAGTTTTGAAAAGGATACCTGAAAAAGTTGAAATTGAAGGGTTAAAAGATTCATTACAAAGGATTATGAATGAGAATGAACTGATCAAGGAAATCCATAAATTGATTCTGAAAATTATTGAAGTTGAAGGTGAAAATAAATTCAAGAATTTAGAAATTTTAAAATGGAAGGGGAATGTTGTTGAAATGGAAGATTGGAATTTACAAAATGGGGTTGTTGTGAAAAGAGGTTGATGGATCTGTAGATAATGATGCTTACTGGTGTTTTTATTTTAGGGATTACTTATTAGAGTTATTTCTACGATACTTCATTGTAGTTACATATGTATATTTGTTTCTGTCGTTTTTTTAAGTGTCAATTAGGAAGTATGTCATTTTAATGCGTGTCAGTAAAAAACAACTGTCATTTTGATAAGTGCCAATTGAAACCATGAGTACTAAATAAATTACCTCTTTTTATTCACCGTCAACCTGGGCCCTTTTACCTTTCTAAAGTGCTTTAAGATGCCACCAAAGGGGATAATATACGATAGAAACATTTCTAAGAAGACTATTGATGGGAAGAGCTCTACTTTGATACTAGAGAAGATTCTTCGAGAACGAGTTTATGATAGTTTATACTATAAACAGTTTTGTTTCAATCTGAATGCTGCTTTGTTATTAGATAGAGCAGTGGAATTACAATGTATTGGTTCATTTGAGAATGATGTTGGCAGACCATTTCCTTTTATTTGTCTGTTTGTCAAATTGGTTGAACTATTACCAGATCGTGAAATCATTGAATTTTATTGTGAACAGGACAAGTTTAAATACCTGAGAGTGTTGGGATTGTTAGTGATACGATTGGTTTATAAAGATTATGAGTATTTGCAGAGATTTTATGAGGATTATAGGAAATTGAAATTGTATGAACATGGGGAATGGAAATTAAGCCATGTTGATGAGGTTGTTGATAGATTGATTAATGATGATTACTTTATCGGTATAACGTTGGGATATTTGAAAAAAGAGTGATAAATATATTGCATGTTGGCACTACTAGTGATGTGACCCATAGGTGATGGTCTTTGCAAGATCGACTATCCATGATGACTTTGATGAAATAATGTACATTTATTATATTTATTTGTAATTCGTAAGCATCGTCAAATTTAAATAGCAAGATATATAACAGCTAAAGTCCTCTTCTTACTCTCTTTGTGCCCTTTGTATCATCATTAGCTTTTCTCTTCTTGTTATTACTATTTGTATGAGCAAATCCCGACCCATCTTTCAACAATAAGTCGAGATTCAATCCATCTGGTAATATGATATTTCTAATATTGTTCCCTCTTACATTGATGAAATCAACATTCACAGGATCACGATGCTTTATAGTCATTCTGATTTTTTTCAGAGATATATTCATGTTTGGTGTTACTGTTATGACGGAACCATTGATGATTGTACCATTTTTCAACTCAATCTGTACAGTTTCGTTCTGTAATTTCATCAAAAAGTTCACAAGTTTCATATTGACACACGAATACTCTCTAAAAACTATAAATCCACCAAAATTGTTACTTTCTTAAGTATTATTCTGCCCTCAAAAGAGACGAGTTCTATCTTTTGAACAATTTTCTTTTCATTTCCTGGCCAAGATTGGTGTTTGGATGTCTTATTTGAGCTGCGGAACTCGTTTTATATTTTGAAAAGCGCAAACGCGTCGGAAATTGGAATTATGTGTTTTTTTTTTTTTGCTATAAGGTGAATTTTTGTTGATTTCAGTGATTATATTTTGCCATTTATCGTGATTGTTGCTAATTGTTGGCGGCCAAGATGAGTACAATCAGTGTAAAGTCACGTTCCAAGTCTTTGAAATCCGAAGATTTCAGTGGGATCAGCTCGTATGAGCAATTGTTGAATGAGATCTCCACTCATAACAAGAAACTCAACACTAATAGAATCAGAATCACCAATGTCGAAAAAAAGCCAATTACTTCCACTTCGGATCTCTTGGCTTGTTCAGAGGTTCTTGTCAAGGACTTGGGTCCACAGATTGGGTATAAGACTGTGTTCATTATTGAATATTTAGGACCATTGATCATTCATTATTTGTTCTATACTAAATTGTTCAATGAACCAAAGAAATATGAATTGATTTATCATATGAATATGTTTCATTATTTGAAAAGAGAATTTGAGACCATTGTTGTTCACAAGTTTTCATTATCAACAATGCCAATTTTCAACATTTTCAAGAATTCATTCCATTATTGGGTATTGGGATCATTGTTATTCTGTTTGAGTTATGGATCAATTGGGAATTTCTCCTTACCAATTGAATTGAACCAAGATTATATCTTTTATTTTTGGTGTTTTTCAGAGTTTTTCAATGCGATTACACATATTCAATTGAGATTATTAGGGGATAAATCAATTAGACAGGGGAAACCAAGAGAAGCACCAAAAGGTGGGTTTTTCGAAATTTACATGGCACCAAACTATACTTTTGAAATTTTTAGTTGGTTATGCATTTTCTTGTTAAATCCAAATATTTTCACGTTGGCATTTTGGTTAATTGGAGCTATTCAAATGTACTTTTGGGCATTGAAAAAACAGAAAAAGAATAAAACCAACAGATGGTTCATTGTGCCATTTCTGTTTTAGGCAAAAAATGTCGCTGTCGCAGAAATTGCCAGAAGCTCTTTTCCCAGTTGTTACAGCCTCCTGCATTAGTGCGCATGTTCTTGAGTCTTCTTTCAGTTCTTTGCGGCTATAAATGTGTCCAGTTCTGCGCCCCTCTCGTCACCTGCCCCAAACTTGGTACATATCCTCTCCGCGCTAAAATTACGCCAAACCAATACACACTTACTACATAAGGTAACCATGTACGCCAAACTGCGCCAAAATCACTGTGCATTGCTCCTATGACGTGTGCTCTCTTACGTAAGCCCATAATAAACCCACCATAACACCGGCCGTTCGTGACGTCAGGCAGCAGAATGGGCAGAGGCTAAATCCCACGTATATAAAAGGCGGTGAGATTCCTGTCAAAGATACGCTAACAATTTTATAGCAAAAAATCATCAAAGAAATCCAACTATAATGTCCTCCACAACGTTTGAGACCGGCAACGGGAACAAATCCACAGAGACATCCACAAAGACCACGCCCGCACCGTCGCCTAAGATCCCTAGAAACACATCCACCTCGTACTTGAACAATGACGGGATTGACGAGTTGAAGCCATTGACGAGAAAGCAAAGAGTGTCGTCTTTGTCCCTTTCGGACCAATGGTCTGGCTCAATGTCCAAGTTGTCTTCTGCTAGAAACTCGCACAAGGACTTGACTCAATTGACGCCGCTCACCGCGCACAAGTCGGCCACCCAGCTGTCCAGAAACGGGTCCATGCGCTCAAGAAGCGGCTCTGTGCGTCACAAGAGAACAGTGATTGACCACGAGCGTATTGCCTCGTATGCGTTTGCCTTTGACATTGACGGTGTGATTGTCAGAGGCCCGGAGACGATTCCAGAGGCGCGCGAGGCGTTGAAGATGTTGAATGGTGAAAACAAGTACCACATCAAGGTGCCTTACATTTTTGTCACGAATGGTGGTGGCCGTTCAGAATCAGCCAGATGTAAAGAGTTGTCTGACCGTTTGGGGATACAGATCACTGAGGATCAGGTGATTCAGGGTCACACTCCAATGAAGGATTTGGTTGACGTCTACAAGACGGTTTTGGTTGTTGGTGGGGTTGGAGATGCTTGTAAAAAAGTTGCTGAGGGGTATGGGTTTGAGCGTGTTGTTACCCCATTGGATATCATGAAATGGAACCCTTCAGTGTCTCCTTACCACAAGTTGACCGAAGAAGAGCTGAAAGTTGCTCAAGATTACGATTTCTCCAAGATCAAGATTGATTCCATCTTGGTGTTTGCAGACTCTAGAAATTGGGCTGCTGATCAACAAATCATCTTGGAATTGTTACTTTCCAAGAATGGTGTAATGGGTACCATTTCTGAAACTTTTGATGAAGGTCCACCAATTTATTTTGCTCATTCTGATTTCATTTGGGCTACAGATTACAAATTGTCCAGATATGGTATGGGTGCCTTGCAAGTTTCCATTGCTGCGTTATACAGAGAACATACCGGTATGGAATTGCAAGTTACAAGATTTGGTAAACCTCAACGTGGTACTTTCAAATATGCCAACAAGGTTTTAAGTCATTGGAGAAAAGGTGTGTTGGAAGAACATGTTGAAAAAATACAAGGTCCAAATGCTGTCTTTGATGATAGTGATACCGAATCTGAAGATGAAGATTCCGATTCTGAAGATGATGAACCTTTAACTGTGCAGAAACTTTCTCAATTGACTTTGGATTTACCTCCTGCTTCTACAGTTTACTTTGTTGGTGACACTCCTGAATCAGACATCAGATTTGCCAATTCTCATGACACTTCATGGCACTCAATTTTGGTGAAGACTGGTGTGTATCAAGAAGGTACAAAGCCAAAGTATCAACCAAAACATACTTGTGAAAACGTGTTGGAGGCTGTGAAATATGCCATTGAAAGAGAACACGAAAAGGAATTGAGTGAATGGAACCATGGTGCCATTGATGTTCCTGTTGTTTTGGATGAAACTGTCGCTGCTGAGAAGGAATCGAAACCTTCAGAACCATTAGCGGATGTCAAAGAAGAGTCAAAGACTGAGAAGGCTTGATCCTTCACATTATTCCCTTCTATAGGAAGAGATCATTATCATTTTTATCAAATGTGTGCATTTCATTGAATGAGTTTTACTCTTTGATGAAAGGTGAAATCATTTTGTTTATCAAATTGCTAGTTAGAATAAAGAAGGCTTGATTACAAAATGGGTGTTTATTTGGAGTGTTTTTTATGTCTATAAATCATTTATTTTAACATATATCTGGTTATATATTTCAGTTATTGAAGTTTCAGTGTTGGTTTTGTCAACTCAAGATAATTTTCTGGGAAAGTTAATAGAAGCATTTAAGAGAAGAAAATTTTACAGAAAAATAAATTGTTTCATCATTTTATTACAAGGAGATGTAGTAGTTTATATTTGTCAATGCCTTATAGTTTACCCATTTCTTCGATTGAGTAATCCAAGATGAAACTCTCTTCAATTAACCCATCGATTCTGTTAAAATGTCTTTCATTATATGGAATGATTCCCTCAACGAATCCAATCAATCCAGGAATCTCGATCAATCTTTCAACATCAACTTTGATCAAAATCACTTTGATCAATTTTTGTGAAACCCCAAAATATCTTGAATTCACATTCCATGTTCTAATTCTTTTGAACAAAAGCAACAATTGATCATCATTCAAATCTTCGATTAAAGAATCCAACTCTTCTCCAAGTACATAGTCTTGAACATCTTCCTTTTCATTGGCACTAATACTGTTCTTCAACACAGAGTACAATCTCATTGGCTGATCTAAAGTCAACGCTAATAAAAAGGCCTCTTTCCAATTCCCACGATCCATATGGTTTTGTAACGATTGTTCTTGTTCAATCTTCAACTTCATAGCTTCTTCTTCCTCTTTATTAACTTCATCAGTATTATCTTGCCAAAATACAAACACTCCATCGGCATCAGCACTTATAATCTCATCACCATTGTTTTTCGTAATCAGCGCCCAAATTCTATTGTTATGAGCATCAAGAGTTTTCAAACACTCTCCAGATCCGCAATCCCATATCTTGATCAGCCCATCGGCACCAGATGAAATTACTTGCTTAGAATCATTCAAGAATTCCACTCTTTGAATAGAATTGGTATGTCCTTCAAAAGTTTTTTGACATGAAAAATCTTGTAACGACCATAGTTTTAAAGTCTTATCACCAGACCCTGTAATTAACACTTTATCGTATTTACAAAACTTGACATCCCAAAGACCACGCTTATGACCTTTCAACACACCAATAGTTTCACCAGTTTCAAGATCCCATACTTTAGCAGTCTTATCAAATGAAGCTGTAGCGAAAAATTCGTCATTTGGCGAAATATCCAGAGCATTAATATCCTTTTCATGAGCTCTTCTTGTATACTCTGATGTCTTTATCACAATTGGTAGTTCTCCAACAGTCTTAGGATTAGGAATTTTCCACTTCTTGATTGTTAAATCATTGGACCCCGTTATCAAGAATTTTGGATATTTAGAATCATCTTCTGATCTTGGTAAGGCAATGGCACTGATAGAACTAGCATGACCTTTCAAAATAGCATAAATCTCAAACACTTCAGAATCTTCGTCGTATCTCCATAGTCTTGCCTCGTTATCCTTAGAAGCAGTAGCGATCCATTTCCCATCATAAGTAGCATCAAGAGCATTCAACAAGTCCGTATGTCCTTCCAAAATCTCCACTTCAAATGGTTTGCTGATTGGATCTATGATTCTCAATCCTGGAGAATTTGTAGCCAGTGCTATCAAGTTCAAGTTTGGACCAACATATCTCATGTCAGCAATGGTACCATGGTTCCCTGCAATGGTACGACTCACCTCAATCTCTTCGTCCTTCTCAACCAAAGTCAGGTCAATCTCAAGCAAGGTCTGGTCAGAGAGAACCAGATACAATGAGTTGTTATCAACTGGTAATACACCAATGATCAAGAGCTCTTCAATTGGTTGTCTTGTCTCTGTGTACACTTCACCCTTTTGTAGATCCCAGATTTTGAACATGGCATCACCACCGGCGCTGTATACGAAATGACCATCTTCCTCATCCCCGTTGATACGTATAAATCCACATGCTTCCACTTGTTGTTTTGTGGAGATTGTCTTCGTCAGTCTCCAGTTCTTGGTGCTCCAAAGCATCAAGACATCATCACGACCACCACTCAGTAATAAGGAGCCATCATTGTTGAAGCTTAGACCTCTCACCGCACTGTTGTGTTCATTCAAATTGGCAACAGCTTTCCTCTTCACCAAATCCCACACTTTTATAGCACCATGCGTGTCACCAGAAGCTAGTTTCCAATTCTTAGAGTTTGATTCACCATGGAACTTCAGGGCAGAAATGGTGGTACCATGTCCTTTGAAAGAATGCGTCACGTAACCGTTCTCAATGTCAAACACCACCACAATCCCATCAGACCCACCGAGTGCGAAAAGAGTAGAAGTTGGATCCACTGATGAGACATAGACTGGAGATGAAAGTTTGAAGTTCTTGGTGAATTTGTTCTCACTGAGATCAAATATCCGTAATTGCTGTGATTGTGATATGGCTCCCAGGTATTTCCCGTCCGGTGTCAGTTGCAAACAGGTGATGATCTCACCATCCCCCTCGAGCTTGTGCAGTATCTCGTTTGTAGTGAGATCTGTGATGACGATATCTTCAAGTACTGCTGTGGCTAATATAGAACCGTCCTCGGAAAGCGATGCCAGTGCACCACCAGCATAAAACGGCGTAAGCTCCGTGTGTGTGTATGTGGTCTTGAAGGACATGCTGTGATTCTGTACCGAATATAGTCGACACCTCTTGCCTTACTTCTAAAAATCAATAGTTCTTTGCACTATATACACTTTAAAGGTATGGTAATAAAAAATTTTGGTATACCGCATCCGAACACCATCGCATCGCTATTTCCTATTCGGGATATTCTCCTATTTGGGATGTTGATTATCAGAAATCACGTAACTGGCACTCTGGCACTTCCCATCAACAATAAGGGAGACTTACGATTGTCTTGAATAGTTTGATTCTTATGATGAGGGTACTCATAGTGCTGGGATCAATTATATGTGTGTAATACGTGTTTTGAATGGAAATAAATAAGTTGTTTTTCATCGTCACTTCAATTCAATATATACAGGAATAGTTCAATCCTAACCGATTTCTCTAGATATTGTCGCTGTCGTTATCTATCGTAGAAGTCCTCAGATTGTTCTGATTCTGCTCCCAGCATTTCTTGAAAGCCAGCATCTTTAGATTCAGCTGTTGGTTTGTCAAATCTCTATAATGATGCAATATAATCTCTAATACTCACTTCTTCAGTACACTTTCTCCAATCTCCCGTGTCCGCGTGGCACAATGTCAATTTCAGGTTTTCATCTACGTGATATATTCGTTAGTCCATGTCCCATCTCCAATTCAATTAAGAGTAAAAAACTTACCAGCGCAACCAGTCTTATTGATTCTGTGGTCCCTTTATTAATCTTATTAGTAACGATAATCCCTCGGCTGAAATGCACGAACTCACCATTCATCAGGCTCATCATCCTCATCTGGTTGTACATCTCTCTTTCCCTCGTTACTCATACCAGTATCTGCTACCTTGCCAGAGAATTAATCCCCTTGAGTTGTATATGATCCAATTTGCTAGATGAGCACAGGACCTCTAAGATCGGGACTACATCCAAACACCAATATACCTTTCAGATCTGGATCAAAAAAGTTCCGCGAAATTCCTTTGGGCGCCAAAAAATGGACGAAATTGACAACAAGAGCGCTTTGAATCTAAGCTCAACTTCACTTCCAAAACAGCATTTCCACTCAGAAAACGTCTGATTAACCACTCTGGCTGGACTAATTGATATTTGTTATCCTGGTGTGCCGCTTTTCTCCGTGGAATTCTGACTGCTGACACGTTTGCCGATAATATCACCACCTGTCAATACAAAAACAACAAATAACAACAACAATATTGGTTTGATCTGGAAGGGCCAACGCTTGCAATGAAACTCAACGAAATACAGTCCACAGCGAGCTTTGCCTGGTCTCAGGACACAATCCCGATTTTGGCCACGGGTACCGCTGCTGGTGTCATTGACGATGATTTCTCCTCCAACTCCACGTTGAATTTCTACAATCACGACAGCAAAACATCTCTCGCATCCATTGACGTCGATGCTAAGTTCCATGACTTGGATTGGTCTAAAAACAACGATCTCTTGGCAGGTGCCCTCGAGAATGGAACCATTCAATTCTTTTCCGTCCCAAATGGCAAGGTAAAAGACGTGAAGGCCGTTGCTAAAGGTGAGAAACACTCTGGTGCCATCAAATCTTTGCAATTCAACCCTGTGCAGCACAATGTCTTGGCTTCTGGGGGTACCAATGGTGAGATCTACATCTGGGATACCGCTAAACTCTCAAATTTGGCTCCATTTGTGCCAGGAACAGCAATGACCCCAATGGAAACCGTGTCATCTGTGGCTTGGAACAATGTGGTTCCTCACATCTTTGCATCAGCTGGAAGTTCAGGTTACACCTCTATCTGGGATCTCAAGTCCAAGAAGGAAGTGTTGCATTTGACTTACACCTCCCCAACTGGTACAAGAGCAAACCTGTCCACCGTTGCATGGCATCCATCCCAAGGTACCAAATTGATCACTGCTTCTGAAGCTGATGGTGCTCCCGTATTGTTGACTTGGGATTTGAGAAATTCAAATGCCCCAGAACAGATCATGGAAGGTCACAAGAAAGGTATACTGTCTTTGGATTGGAATTCAAAAGATCCTTCTCTATTATTATCAAGTGGTAAGGATAACACCACTATGTTATGGAACCCTTTGACAGCTCAAAAACTAGCACAATATCCGACAACAGCAAACTGGGCTTTCAAGACAAGATTCGCTCCATCTGCTCCAGATATTTTTGCAACTTCCAGTTTTGATAAGAAAGTCATTGTACAAACTTTACAAGATACATCTCCTCCAATCACTAATAAGATGAGTACAACTTCTGAGAATGATTTCTGGAACCAAATATCCGACACTGAGACCCAACAGCCTGAATATTTTGTTAAACAAGCACCTAACTGGTTTGGTGCTCACAGTTCTGTTTGTTTTGGATTCGGTGGCAAAGTTGTTACTGTCACTAAATCGGGTGATAAATCCTCTCAAGTAAAAGTTTCCAAAGCTAAAATACCTGGATCATCCGATAATGAGGCTTTAAGGGCTGCTCTTGAATCCCGTGATTTCAAATCAATTGTGGAAAATCGTATCAAGGACTCTTATGAAAATGTCAATAAATCTGATTGGGAATTACTAGATAAATTGAGTGGTGAATCTGACATATTTGCCAAATTCATTGCACTGGACATCAATGATAAAGTGGAAGAAGGTCGCTCTAAATCTGAAACTAAGCCAAATGAAGATGGAGAAGATTTCTTCCAACATTTGAATGAGGAAAAACCAAAATATCTACCTTCTGGTGAATTCCATTTCGCAGAAACTGAATCGAGAGATTTGATTAATGCCTTATTGAGTAAAAATCTGTCAAAGGCTGTTGATATCTCACTCAAAGACGATAAGTTGGTTGAGGCCTTAATGATTGCATTGAATGGTCCACAAGAACTGAAAGAAAAGGTTTCCAACCATTACTTCAACAAATTTGGTCAAAAAAGCTCTGTGGCTCGTCTATTATATTCTATTTCGTCTGATAATGTTGTTGATCTTGTTGAAAATGGTGATGTCAAGAATTGGAGAGAGATTGCAACCGCCATCAAGACTTATTCTCAAAATCCTCAAATGTCTAAGGCGCAATTTGTTAAATTGGGTGATAGAATCTTGACTGCAGATCCAGTCAAAAACCGTGATGATGCTATTTTGAATTACATCAATGCATCAGCATTAGATAAAGTTTCTGATATTTGGGCTGGTGAATTGAAAGCTTTGGAAAGCAAAATTTTGGAATCAAAGAAAACTTCAGCTTATGATGCTCATTTCGACTCTCTTACTGAATTTGTAGAAAAATTCAGTGCCTACAGATCTATCTTGAACTTGGACGCTAAAGTCTCTGACGATACATCTTCCTTATCCACTATTTTGGAGTATATCAATATCATTTCTACTAATGGACAATTTGAATTAGCTAGCAAGTTTTTGAGTCTATTATCCGATGAGGTCCCTGCTGTTAAACTTGAACAAGAACGCATTGCTAAGGCTACGGGAACTTCTACTACCAGTGCTGCCGCTGCTGCTTCAACAAGAAGAACCGCCACTGGTCGTTATGGTGGCTTGGCTGCGACTAATGGTGTCACTCCAAGTGGAACTGCTCCAGTTGCTCAAGCCCAGAGAGGTTATGCACCAAACGCCAATCCTTACTTGTCAAATGCTGGTGGGGTTCCAGCTTCGGTTCCGGCAGCTCCATCAAACTCTTACAATGGTTATTCTTCTCAACCACAAGCTCCGGTTAGTCAATCCCCTTATGCACAACAGACACCATTATATGGTCAACCGGCTGCTAATCCATATAAACCAGCAGGGGCAGCTGTTCCTTCTAATCCTTACAAGCCAGCTGGTCAGACTCCAATGGGTGGTATTCAAACCCCAGCTGCAATTCCACCTCCACCAAAGGCTCCAGCCAAAAGAAGTGAGACTGAAGGTTGGAATGATCTGCCAACAACTTTCCATCATAAACCACGTCGTTCCACTCCTGCTGCTGCTGTGAGTGTGGCTCCATCTCCATCAAATGGACCAACTCCTTCTGGGCCACCATCAATCAGTCGTACATCGTCATTTGTCAACCCTCCTGTTGTACCACCACCTCCAAGGTCCGTTTCCAAGACAAGCAGAACACCTGTTCAACAAGAAGTGAAACCTGTTCAACCACAAGTGAACAACCGTTACGCCCCACCAGTGCAATCACCACAGCCAAACATTTCTGCATTGAATAATTTACCATCTAGTAATGGCATGCCATCGCCTCAAGCCAACGCCTACGCACCACCAGCTCCGCAGAGCAATCCTTACGCGCCGGGTCCAGGATCTAATGTTTCCACTCCTTCTGCCAATCCATATGCTCCTCCACAAGTGGCCAATGGTGCACCTATCTCTACGCCTTCAAATCCATATGGTCCTCCACCAACTGGTGCTGCTCCTATTTCCACACCTGTTAATCCATATGGTCCCCCAGCAGGTGCTTCCCAGCCTCCTGCGAACCCATATGCCCCACCAGCAGGCGCTGCACAAGCTCAACAGCAACCACAAAATCCATACGGATTGCCCCCACAAGCTGCTGGCGCACCATCTGCCGTTAGAGGGTATGCTCCACCAGTAGGTGCTCAAGGACAACAAAACTTTGGTGCTCCTCCAAAGCCAATGACAGCTGCTGCATCTCTACAACAGCAACAGCAACAAATTGAACAACAACCACAGGCTCAATCTGCCCTTCAAACTGCTCCTGCTACTCCAGAACCTAAATACCCAAAGGGTGATCGTTCTCATATTCCAGCTGAAGATAAGAAGATCTATGAAGTGCTAAGTACTTCTTTCGAAAATGCCAAAGCGGTATTACCAGAGAAGTTCACTAGACAAGTTGAGGATACTGAAAAGAGATTAAACATTTTGTATGATCATTTAAATAATGAAGATTTGTTGAGTGGTAAAAGTTTGGAGCTTTTGCATCAGCTTGTGGATGCAATTGAAGCTAAAGATTTCTCCACTGCTATGGACTTACATTTGCAATTTGCCACCAATTTCACTCATGAAGGTGGACATTGGTTGATTGGTATCAAGAGATTGATTCAATTTACGGAAGCTACTGCTTAGGGTGTTTGTTTTATTTTTGTATGTTTGAGGAATCTTTGATTTGAAGAAGAAAAAAGTTACATTTGAGCATTAATTTGACTAAGATTTCTGTAAACAATAGAAGAATGTGTGCGTGTGTTTTTTTGTTAGTTTTTATTTGACGTATAATAGTTGACAAACTTGAACTTTGATTCATCAAAAGTATATGATTATATTGTTTCGTTGATTGTACATGAAAGTAGAACTCGAAATTTCTTATTATTATACAAAATCCATTATAAACATCCTTTGCCAGACTAAAAATACACCAGTTTATTTCCCTTTGATGGTGATTTCACCGAACAATTCTTCTTGTTTGAGACCAACTTTATCACCAGTAGCCAACACTAAAAGTTCAAAGAACACCCTTGTAGCCTCTGATTTTGGTTTGTTCGCTAGGGGCTGTTCATTCAGAGAATCCTTTTCAATTATCTTAGTGAACGTTGTTGATTCATCATTCAAAAGTAATTCTTTCAGCTGTGTTTCAATCTTTTCGGTGGATTCAGTAGCTCCATTCTGAGAGTTTGAAGGGAAGTCATCTAAATGCTCACCTTGTTCCAGTTCTGGGATATCTTGATCTAAAGGACCTTCAAAACCATCGTCTCCTGGACGAACTCTTTCTTCGTCTTCTTGAAAATCGAAATCCATACCAATGTCTTGGAACCCTTCGATATACTCTTCTTCTTCCTGAGCTTCTATCTCAGATGGATGTTCACCGTCTCTGTCAGACTGTAGCCCAGGAGCTTCATCTAAAAGGTTTGGGTCAGGAGAGGCAACTTTTTGACGTTTGGAGCCTCTGATTGTGAAAAATTGTTGAGCAATGTCTTCCCTTAAGAAGTTTTCATTGAGTGCTTCTTCTATGAAAGCTCTCTTGGAGCTCAGGTCCAATTCTTGTGCGTTGTCGCTAACAATGGTTATGATGTTGTTATTTTGTGCAAAGGAATGAATGTCTAATTCGGTTTGATCATCATTGATAATTCTTCTACCAAATGACTGTTTTGGCTTCCTTTGCTTCTTTTGAGGTTGTGGAGGAGCTATGAGTTGCTGATGCTGTTGATGCTGAGATTGTTCTTCGTCAACATCCTCAATGGTTTCCAAAGGAGCATCAAAATCCCCAAAGTTGATTTCAACACCTTCTGTAGAGTGATCCATGATAGATGACAGATTAGCATCATTGGCATCTCTTCCAACTTCAATACTTTCATCCACTGGATCATTACCCATTGCAAAATCAAGGTCAAAATCGTCGTCTTGTCTTTCATAATCATCGTGCTGACCCATTGATTTATCAGCATAAGGGTTTTCCTGCTCTTGTTCTCCTTCATTTTGATCCAAGTCAAAATTCAAGTCAATATCCAAAGCACCGTCATCATTCGCAAGCTCATCCTCATCGCCAAATCTATTTCTTGGTAATTCGATACTTTCATCGAAATCCTGATTTGTTTGAGCTTGAGTACCGAAAAAGTCTGAATAAGAATGTGGTCTCTTTGTGAGTTCATCATCGAAAGTCAAAGGTTCTTGGAAAAGCAAATCTGATTGTGTGATTGTATCCTGAAGAATCAGCTGGTTGACTGAGGGCACAATAGTGGCATTTACGGGAAGTGTGACGGTGTTAGCACTGGATTTAAAAGCACTCTTCAGCTTCAAAAGGGCATCTGACACGTCGTCGAGGAGGTACTTGGCCTTACGCGAGTATATCCGCACGACACCGTATAGCAACTGACCAGAAAGTCTTAGGGCAATGGCCTGGGAGTCCTCGTTCTCCGTGGTTGCTCTCACAATGGCCTGTGTTGATTGTTCAATGTTTGACTGAAGGAATTGTGTCTTGCTCAGTTTTCTCTCCAAGTTGGCAGCAAGCCAGACCTGTGCCAGTGGGCCCTCTCTGGATAGAAGGTTTTCTGAATAAAACATAGCAAAGCAACTTTGTTAGCAAAACTCCTGCCGTTATTGTTGTTGTTGTTGTTGTTGTTGTTGTTGTTGATATTCTTTATGTCTCGTTTGAAATCAATTCTGTTATTTATTTTATTGGCTCAAGGGACAAAACGCGAAAACCCAAAAAGGACAAAAGCACGCGAAATTTCGTGTTTTCTCATTACGGAGTTATTTCCTCTTTCGGAATTTTCTCCGTCTCTATGGTAATATCATCACTCGACAGGGAATAGTTTTGTTGGCTTAATCTGATACTATTGGAATTTATTCAAAGTGGCTGAAACCATGAGAGGCAGAGTATCTCTGAAATGCTCAGATAATCTCGTTGGTTTCGTTCATTTGGAGAAGAATTTGTACTATGATGTACATAAGTTGTGCATATTATCTCCGAATTGTGTGTCACCGCTTTATTAAGTTCCTTCTTTGATTCTTTAGCTACTGATGCAGCTTAAGTTTGTGATTGAATTGAAGAGTAGAAGTGCTACTCCATAGTAGAGTTGATTATTTTTTGATTTCCACTGGAAAGATGTTGGTGAGAAAATACTAATGAAGTGAAAATCAGTCAATAATTAATATTTTAAGCTATAAAAGTTCTGTAAAGCGCTGATTATCCAGCGTTAATTGCTCTACTGAAATATACTACAATAAATAGAAACTATTTATACGAAATCGCGTTCTAGTCTATGTGCAGCTGTTGACATCTTGACTTTTCACTCAACCTGAGAAAATATCGATATTATCTGGATTCTCCACCCCCATGTTTCTCATATGTTGATTCATTGTTTCTTGTAGTAGATCTTCAATGTTTTTAGTCCCGAAAATGTATTGTGTGAATTTTGTAAGATAGAATCCAAGATTTGATAGTGCCATTGTAGCTTTAAAGATTCCAAATCTCAAAAGCTTTTCAGATTTGACCCAATATGAAGTGGTTTCCACTTTTGGAGGATTCAAATAAAACCCTCTGACAGCCTCTTCTGTGAACAAATTTATTCTGTTGACTGGAGCTCTGTACTTTTGGTTCAAAAGTTGAACCATCTTCACAGTTCTTCCTAGAAATATTAATTCTAAGGGAAATTTCTCTGTATTTGCAAAGAATTGCTTGAAATTATTCTTCATCTTCTCCTCTCTTTCGAAATCCTTCATATTCAAAAATTTCTGAGATTCCTTATTATAGGGTTTCAGCAGTTGGAATGTGGCAAACATATCAGATTGTTCAGATCCAATACCCCAACTCGTAGCGATTTTCTTCAATTCTTTATCATTCAGCTCGAAAAGACTTTTCCATAAGGAGCAATATTGATATCTTAAAGTTTCTGGAAACTCAACGTATAACCCATGATCCAATAGAACCAGTTCTTGACGCTTAGTTATAGCGTTATGTCTAACTAGTAAATTCCCCGGATGTGGGTCTGAATGAATAAACCCCCATTCAAATATCATTTTGGAAAAAAGCTTCAAGTAATCATACATGATTTCTTTCGTGTTGTATCTTGTTTTCAAATCATTGTATCGGATCAAAGCTTCACCTTCACACCATTCTGAAGTCAAAACTCTCTTTGTACAAAGCTCTTTATAGTTGATTGGAACATGTATCTTCTTCTTCAAGTAATCATCATCCTGAATCAATTTTCTAGTTCTTTCCCCATTGTTGTACTCAATCCTGAAATCCACCTCCTCTTTCAGTCTTTCAGAGATATAATCAGACATGAAGCTCAAAGGAATCTCGAATGATTTGGAAAAAATGTTGGTGAAGAATTTGTATGTGAACAAATCCATATCGATCTGGTTGGCAATGTAATAATGCTGCACTTTAACAGCAACCTCTTCCCCCGAGAAAAAAACACCTCTGTGAACCTGTGCAACACTAGCACTGGCTATTGGCGTCTTGTCGATCGACTTGAAATATTTCCTGTAATCAGCACCCAGCTCCTCTTTCAAGATCGCCTCAACTTTCTCCCACGGATCAGTGGCCGCAGAATCATAAAGACGAGCAAACTTCTCCTGAAATGGCTTAGGAAATATTGCAGACTGGTTAGCGATGTTCTGGCCAAGCTTTATGTACAGACCTTTGTTATCATTCAGCAGGTTGAACAGTCTGTCAGCGCTTCTTTCGTGCAATGCTGGAATATCAGAGCCCTCTTTGAAGTTGAACTTGTAGTCCAGGCCGATCAGACTCAGCGTGTAGAACCCCTTAGCAGTTCTGGCTAGGGTCGAGTCCCACAGAAGCTTGTCCACACCGTAAATGGCACCGACGACACCCACAGTATACAACAAAAACGGTTTGAACCTCCTCTTTGGCTTTGGAACCACCAGGGGCGTTTGCTTAGCAGCAAATCGCAGGGCAGATGGTCTAAACATGCTGGAAATCTGCCACACGATGATCCTTGAGTATGTTGAGCAGCAGCGATAAATTAGAGACGAAAGAACAATATGCTTCTATGACTTGGAATCTCTCTCGATTATTTCTACCAAAGAAGAAAACTCTCTGTTTTTATAACTTTATGTATCCGCCTGCCGTCTGAGATTCGTTATGGCGGATTTAACGGCGGACATAAGAAGATAATAGATATATAAAACAAGTTCGTGTAATATCACGTGAGAAAACAATCCTCATTAATACACTAATTAGGAAACTTTCCAAAACTGCGGTCCCGACCACATCGATTTTTTTTCCTTCAAGATTTTTCAGCTTTGACGACAAAAAGACGGTGGAGGAAAGCTCACTAATTACACAGCAAATCCACTGCAAGCATGTCCCAGAACCTTCACATCGTTAGGCCAGGTGCTTCAACCACCTATGGAACCTCCACGGCTCCAATAACCGCCGTTGTTCAATCTCCTGCTCTTTTTCAGCTGCTAGAATTTGCCCTACGTTCTCAAGATCGTGTTATCGGTACTCTTGTCGGGACTCGTTCAGATGATGGCTCAGAGTACGAGATCAGAGACGCTTATATTGTGCCTCACCATGAGGAGGGCGACGACGAAGTTGTCATTGACGAGAGCAAGTCTCTTTACAACCTTCACAAGAGATCACATCCTAAAGACGTTATTTTAGGTTGGTTCAGTACCACAGATGAGATCAGTGCCTTCACCTCCATGGTGCACCAATTCTACACAAGAAGCGCTGCAAACGACCGCTCTAACCTTTACCCAGTTATCCATTTGACCTTGTCGTCGTCCTTAGATTCTGGTGCCGAACTAAGTCAAATCCCAACCATCAGAACCTACATTGCTTCCCCAATTGGTGCTTCTGCTGCCACTGCTGCATCGTTGAAGCTAGACAAAGACAACACTTTCCTTTTCACTCCAATTACTAACAGAGTCTCCTTTGATATCGAAGAGAAAGCCGTGCTCAACTATGCTTCAAAAGCTGTTCAAAACGAAGAAACCTCATCCGTTGAGCTTCATACAAGTTCTGTGGACTTGAAAGTCTTAGTTGAGGATTTGAGCAAAGTGGAATCTTTGATTGATACTACAGTAGCCTACATTGAGAGAGTGGAAAAAGGTGAAGTCAAAGGAGATGACGAATTTGCTAAATTCTTGCTCACTAATCTGAAATCAAATATCAAGTCTACAAACTTGGAAGATCTGGAAAAATCAATCAACTCTCATATCCAAGATACTTTGATGGTTGAATATTTAGCAAGCTCGATCAAGATCCAATTGGAACTATCCGCTAAACTTACAACCTTGCAAAACTAAAGAAGAGGGGGATCGTTTGAGGGTATAACAATAACTTTGCATACAATCTAGTGTTTTTCTATCTAGACAACCTATCGTTCAATTGTACATTATTTACTATTATATCATCGTAGAAACTACTATGATCCGGATAAATCTCAAGATAAAGCATTTCTAAGCCCATATACAACAGAATTCAAATGTAAACCCCCAAAATAGAAATCAAAAAAAAACAAAAAAAATTATCCATTTCATTGAAAAAATCACACAAACACACCCAGATCAAGCAAAATTCGCCTTGTATGGAAGCCTTACTCCATTCCACTTCCTAGCAATAAAAACGATGATGATAATGATAGAAAAATACAACCGCAAAAGTTCTAAAATACTATATAGTCTCTCGATCGAGAAATGAAAAAAATAACAACTCTGTAGCCGATTCATCTCTTGAAGTTAATCAGATATGATCATTGTACTTCACGAAACAAAAGGCTCAGTTCTGCTTCATTTCCTAATCCACTCAAGAATTCTTCAACATTAGTCAATGTATCTTCACTGAACAATCCACTTCTCGTAGCCCTCAAACCTTCCACAGCTTCTGCACTAGATTGACGTCGTTTCAGCTTGGAGTTTCTTCTCTTATGATTCTGCTGCTTGGAAATAACACGAACTGGAGTCATTGTGATTTCATTGATTTTCTTATTCTTCTTAGAGTTTCTCTTGGATCCGCTCCCAGGATTACTGAATCTTCTTGTAGCATTAACATGTAATCCCTCATTGATGATACCTTTGTTTCTGAATGCAGATAAGGGAACTTTCCGATTGTATGACGTAACTTCTAACCATTCTTCTGGATTCATTTGACTAGCTTCATTCTCATCATCTTCTAATTCACTCATGTTCAACAATTCATCCAGGGTAAACTCTTCAGCTCCATTGGTATTTATTGGAGTGGATGGTGCATTGCCAGATGTTGTTATTGGAGTACTGCTATTGCTATTCGATACTCCTCCATTATTCTTTGTGGGTGTAGGAATCAACGATCTGGTTGATAATCCATCAATGATGCCAAAGGGTTTTGAATCTGTAGACCAAGTACCTAGAGCAGGGGGTCTTGCAATAACTGACGAAGATGACAACAATTCTTGAGCCTTCGACCCAATCTTCTTTCTCGAGGACGGCGGTGGTAGTGTAGTATCTTCATCAGTGGCTTCGTCATCACTGTTGTTCTCATAATTACTATTACCATGCCCATCACCTTCATCACCTGAGCTGAAAAAATAATCCCATAGATAAGAATCATCCTCACTGTCATCCAGTTCCTTTTTCTTTGAAGGTAATGAATTAATAGCTCCTTCTGATGTATACAAAAGCCTCTCTTTATAGCTTGTATCATCGAAAAAGGGAATTAAGAATTCGTCATCTTCATCATTATCATCGTACTCATCATAGTCATCATCATAATCATCTTCAGAGACAAACTGTAGAGCTTCTTCGTCATTCTCAGGTTTCATCTCCTCCTTGTGCTTTCTAATCATATCTTCAACGATAGAATTTCTAGGTGTGGTATTCGAACTCAACTGTAACATACCAGTATCATAATCTTGTAGGATATTGTCAGCTTCTTCTTGAAGAAGGTTATAATCATCTTCACCAGTATCAATACCAGTATCGATACCGTCACTGTCTTGCTCTAACGTTCTTAGTAACTCTTCTTTATCTATATCATCATCAGAATTGGAGTCCTCAATGTTTACAAGACCCAAAGGCTGACCAGAAATTGGGATATCCTTCTTCAATGGAGAAATAATCCCACTTAGTTCTTCACCGACATCTTCTTCTTCCTGATCAATATTCAGCTCATGACTATTTTTATTCCAGTCAAATGTGAAATTTACATCTTCATCCTTCCCCTTTTTGACTCCTGGAGAGGGAGATTTGAAAGGTGAAACACTTCTATAAGCTTCCAAAGACTTTGCCTTTCTTTCTGCGGTGAGTTTAACAAAATCAACATCTTCGTCATCTGATGAACTCGAATCATCGTCACTTTCCTCATCTTCACTTGATGTGTTCACCACTCTCTTGGAGTTATTCTTCCATATCTCTTCATTTGTAGACGAGTCATTATCATCATCATCTTCCTCTTCGTCCTCTTCTTCACTTTCGGATTGGATTGCTTGGAACTGATTTCTGTATTGATGACTTTTTGTGTTTGATCTATGTTTTGGAAGTTCCTCATCATCTTCGCTCTCAAACTCACTGAGAGATGAGGAAGAATCTGAATCTATTAAACTGAACCTTCTCTGTTGTTTAAATTTGCTTCTGGGTAGTATCGTTTTCCCTGGAGCTTTGTTGGCTCTCGCCACTTTTGGCGGTATGTTCTTTTTCGGACTTTTAGCCATTGTAAAAATATTATGTTCTTACTAGATGAAATGATTAGTTAACATGCTGACCGGGATAATAAAAGGCACAAGAAACTCACTGTTGTTCTCTCTGTAGTTGACACTTGTTGTATGTTACCTATTCCCCCTTTACTGTGTTATATCTCTGAAATATGATCGATGAGAGTATTTAAACCTTGTGTTTTATCTTTCAAACTCTGTATGTGATTCCTAATGAGTGTTCCTTAAAAGGAGAAAGGAAACATTCTGAGCAATGGAATAATAAAATTGGAAGCTGAAATAGTATAGAACTTGGTAGGTTTGAAGCAGTGGAATTGAGACCGTTGTTTTAGAAAGAGAGATGAGCTTGATAGATTTTAGATTTGTTCGTTTGGAAAATTGGGGCTGTAAAAATCGCTTTTAAGAAAACTTTCGGGACTTTGTACAGTAATATTTGATATCAGAGAGCTAAATAGGGTTTGAATGAGCAGAAAATGGGGAATTGTGGTGGATCTTAAAGAAAACACTAGCTAAGAATCGCTTTATTTGCATTTTGTAGTGTAGGAAAAATTTTAGAAGACTTCCGAGGTGCCCAATTTCCCCATTCAGAAATTGATATGGAAGCCGCCCTCGGATAGTTTGAGATGAGGTACATATCACATACAGGTTACTTGTACATACTGGTATTATTCTCAGTTTGGGGGGTCGAAGGTTGGAGCGTCAAGGCTTAGGAATAAAATGATAACTTACAGAAATATTGGTAACAGTAATTCTATCTAGCTATTATATTACTCCCCCATTCAAACGTGCTTGTCTTCTGGGACTTTACAGGCAACAGGACTCTTCATCCTAAAGTGATATTCACATTTTTCTGGCTCAGAGACACTTAGAAGTTCGTGCTCATCGCTACACTCGATGTGGACAACCCCTCTTCTCAATGGACCATTCCAACATCTGGCACCGTGTTCGTAATAGACAACCAACCCTTCTTCCTTGTCTTGTACTTCTTCAGCACGATCATAGGATCCAATCTTAACATTTTGGTTGTTACCTCTTTGATGGATATCACCAATAAAACTCAAGTCATAATCATATTCACCAATGTGCTTGACGATTCTGATATCTTCCATTGGACGTAAGATATCGCTTGGTCCAAAGTTCTTGTTTAACTCGGCTTCTGCAGAGCTGATAACCGACACACAAGTTTTACTATTCGATTCGAATTCAGCAATGGCACCTTCCAATTCATTCCCTTGAGGGATCCTGATCTTAGGAGCAAATTTACTTTGCCTTGCTTGATCAATACCCAAGAAGTCATTCAACATGAAATGGAATCTTGATCTTAATCTTTCATATAAGGAACCACTTTGAATAGGTTTTAAGTTGGCAGAAACTTTCTTTGCAGCTTCCTTTTGAATCTTTGACAAAGTATCGACGATAAACTGTGCCAAGGATGCTAATTTTTCATCAAGAACTTCCAAGACATCAGTGGCAACATCTTTCGATTGCTTGTTGACTGCAAAATCTTGATAAGCGTTGACGGCTTGCTTGACATGAGGATCATTGAAATTTGGATTGTAATTTTCAATGAGATATTTCAAAATGTCTTCTAGTTGAGAGACTCTGACCAAAGTGATTGCATTGTTTTTATTAGATCCAGTAACGGTGGCAAACACTTCACTGAACGTATCCACTACTGCAGTGGTATCATCACTCAATTTGTTCAAAAGCGCATCTTTAACCTCCGCTGCAGAAATTGTATCTTCTCTGGCCTGAATTTCGTAGATTTCTTCAAACTCTGATAAATGGGTTTTGTAATCATCAATAACTTTCTTGACTGCATTATCATTCAAGTTTTCATTGAAGTTTTGATATAAATCATCCATAATATTCTTCAATTGGAACAAGTTATCTTCATTCAAGCTAAATGCGTCAAAAGTGTCGCCCACCATGGTCTTAACTTCATCAAGTCCCTCATTAATACCTTTTAGGTCAGCAGCATCGGCTTCATTCTCCTCATTTACAGCCCCTCTAAATCTTTGCAGTTCTTCTTCATTGAACTTCAACAGTGCTCTTTCGGATTGCAAGACCTCTTCTAATTTACCTCTCAATCTTTTAGCAGCTCTTTGAATCTTGTAGGCCTTGTCAGTACCAATTTTGCGCACCCGTTTAGCAATCTTTTCAGTCTTTTCGTGCTCTTCATTGATTTCAGCACACTTGTTTGGACAATCAACAGGAGTATTCCATTCATCACTGCCATCACAACATAACTCATAATCACATACCCCATCATTCACCAGGGCAGCATTGATGTAACTTGGTTTGTAGCCATCATTTTGACAAAAAAATTTCCCATTGGAGCACGCAGAGGTGCCCGGTTCATCACTTCCATCTGGGCAGTCACAGTAGTCGTCGTTGATCTGCTTGAAATCGAGAATGATTTCCGGATTGTTCAAACAGGCCCATTTCCCATCAGCATCTGGCTTGTACAAATCAGCATCTTTTGGGTTGATCCCGATGATTTCCGCAGAACCCGAGACTAAGAGGTAGGCCAGTATGGTCAAGTTCACTGTCGTTGGGAGTCTCATGATGCAGTTAGCTGGGTCTTTTTTGGAGGTATTTGGTACTCCTTCAGGCTACTTTTGTCTATTCGTTGTCAACTTTGAGTTCACCGATATAAGTGGTGGTCGTCGTGTGCAGACCGGGTGTCCTGAACACCCGCTAAAAGATTGATCCAAGAGTTTAGGGTGAACAACATGCTAGCTCATCTTGTTTAGTGTTTGAATGTCTGAGATGTTCTCATTAAGCTGAGGCTGTATGCAACGAAGGCTGACAAGCTGCCTGTCACAACCACAAAGTTCTGCGAAATTCCGTGAACTTTGGTGAACTCATCGGAAATCGCTAAATAGTTGCTCACAATGCTAAAAATATAGGTCTGAGCAGCAAAGCAAAGACCGCAAAGAACTTTGACAAAATCACACCACGGAGCGTATAAATAGGGACAGATATCCACAACTTCTCCCAAATTATATGATCAGCAATAAAGCACAAATTTCAAGAAGATAAAATTTTCGAAATGACTGCCACTATACCAAAGAAAGCCTTGATCGCTTTGACTTCAAACAACGATGTTTTCTACGAAGACGGTTCCAAGACCGGTGTCTTTTGGTCAGAAGCTGCACATCCATACCATGTTTTCAAACAGGGAGGATTTGAGGTGCAGTTTGTCTCTGAGACAGGCTCCTGGGCACCAGATGACCATTCCGTGAACAACGCAGATTTCCTTTCTGGGGACGATTTGAAAGAGTATAAAGACAAAGATTCAGATATCCACAAGGCTCTGAAACAAATCAAGAAAGCGTCGGATATTGACCCTAAAGAGTACGCCATCTTCTTTGCCGCTGGAGGCCACGGAACGCTTTTCGATTTCCCAACAGCTAAGGGATTGCAATCAATTCTCACCAAAATTTACAAGAATGGAGGTGTTGTTAGTGCGGTTTGTCATGGGCCTGCAATTTTTGCCGGTCTCAAAGAAATCGTCGAGGGCAAACGAGCTACTTGTTTTGTCAGCGAAGCCGAAGAAGCAATGGGACTCGTATCTGTGTTGAAGAAGCACAATCTCGAAACAAACGAAGCCATTCTATTGCAGTCCGGTGCCATCTTAGTAAAACCTCCAGGTTTCTGGGATGAGTTCGCCATTGCAGATGGTCGTCTCGTTACCGGTGTCAATCCGGCTTCAGCTGAGGCCACTGCTAACAGGGCCCTCTCTGCTCTTGTTGCCAATGAATGATCTTTACAATTGTATATATTATAAACGAATAAACTAATAAATTCTGTCAAATTGATCAAAACATTGACGCTTATAGTTGCATTTTGGCTGTAAAATGGTTGCGAGCACCGCTCACTGCTCTGAAAAACTTGCAATATTTTGTTCAGTCATAGCTATGTAGTTTCCAAGCAGAGCTCCATATTTCTCTCAACAGCTAAGATGTCATCCGTGGTAGCAAAGAGGCTTTCTCCTTGGAGTGGAGCTTCTGCTCTCAAGGCACACAGAGCTTTATCAAAAGTAGGATTCACGTCTCCACATAGATTCTACTCACACGAATTACAACATCAGGACGTGCTCCCAAATGGTGACCCAGATTATGTTCGTTTGATTTTGACATCCAGAGTGTACGACGTTATAGAGGAAAGTCCACTCTCACACGCTGTATCGCTATCACACAGAACTGGATCCTCTATCTATCTGAAAAGAGAGGACCTGCTGCCGGTCTTCAGTTTCAAGCTTCGTGGTGCTTACAACATGATTGCCAAGCTAGATCCAAGCCAAAGAAGTAAAGGTGTCATCGCCTGCTCTGCTGGTAACCATGCCCAAGGGGTTGCCTTTTCTGCGAAGCAACTGGGTATCCCAGCCACAATTGTCATGCCATTGGCAACTCCTTCCATCAAATATCAAAATGTTTCTAGATTAGGTGCTCAGGTCGTACTTTACGGTGAAGATTTCGATTCCGCCAAAGCTGAATGTGATAGACTAGCTCAGGAAAACGGTATGACAAACATCCCTCCCTTTGACCATCCTTATGTCATTGCAGGTCAAGGTACCATCGCTATGGAACTTTTGCGTCAAAGTAATGGTGAAAAACTTTCTGCTGTCTTTTGTGCGGTTGGTGGTGGTGGGTTGATCTCCGGGATTGGATCATATTTAAAGAGAATTGCACCACATGTCAAAATCATTGCCGTTGAGACTTTCGATGCTGATGCCTTAAACGAATCTCTGCAAACAGGTAAAAGAGCCCAATTGAGTTCTGTCGGATCCTTTGCTGATGGTACCGCTGTCAAGATACTTGGTGAAGAAACCTTCAGAGTTTGTCAAGATGTCGTTGATGAGGTCATCAGAGTCGACACAGATGAAATCTGTGCTGCAATCAAGGATATTTTTGAGGATACCCGTTCCATCGTCGAACCTTCCGGTGCCTTATCTGTTGCAGGTATGAAACGTTACATTCAAGAGCATCCTGAACTTGAACATTCCAAAAACACTTATATTCCAATCCTATCGGGAGCCAATATGAACTTTGATAGACTCAGATTTGTCTCTGAAAGAGCTGTTTTGGGTGAAGGTAAAGAAGTCTTTATGTTAATCGAAATTCCAGATACCCCAGGTTCTTTCCAAAAATTACAAAGTATCATACATCCAAGAACTGTTACTGAATTCTCTTACCGCTATAATGAGAATCAAGAGCTGACGGGTGAGTCAAACAAAGAAACACATCAAAGTGCTTACATCTATACCTCATTCTCAGTCGTTGACCGTAAGAAGGAAATCTGTCAAGTTACTAAAGAATTAGAAGATTTGGGATTTTCTGCTTACGACATCTCTCAAAATGAAATGGCCAAATCGCATGGCCGCTACTTGGTGGGTGGTTCTGCCCACTTACCAAATGAGAGGCTATATAGTTTCGAATTCCCAGAGAAGCCAGGTGCATTAACTAGGTTTTTAGAGGTTTTGAAGGGTAAATGGAATCTGACTTTATTCCATTATAGAAATCATGGCTCTGATTTGGGCAAGGTTCTTGCTGGTCTAGATGTTCCTCCCCAGGATTCTGAGAGATTCCAAACCTTTTTAGACGAAACTGGTTATCTCTATAAAGAAGAGACGGACAATTTTGTCTATCAGAAATTGATGAAACGCTGAGACTTACAAGCTCTAACATATACACAAGTGATCATACATACATGAATTTCATATTAATTTAGTTTAGTTCGAATAATCACCTAATAAGTACGAAGACCGTAGCCATGGAATGGAATAACTCATTGCCTCTATATAATGCACATCAAACAAAGAAGCTGCTTAAGCTAAAAAAAAAGCGTACAAAACAAAACGATGAGCCGAAAGAAATCTATAGTACAATGAACAGGAAACTTTTTTTTTGGAAAAATTCGAATATATCAACAAACAGATCAATTCAATAATTCTCAGATATCAATCAAACTTTGTTCATTCTTATTAGATTGTTGAGAGCTCGGTGGCTGTTGATTCTGATTACCAAACCCATATCCTGTATAAGATGGAATAATCCCTGTACTGGCAACACCAGTATATTGGGTACCCAAAAACGGATTGGCAGAATTTGTATGTTCTGGACGAATACCAGTACCTGAAGAGTTGACGAATTGAGTAGTCCTTGTGTGTTGAGCTGGAATACGTAAGTTTCCCTCGTTTCCAAAAGTATCGATACCAGTACCTTGAGCTAACAAAGTGTTCAATTCGGAATATTCCTCATTTTTCTTTTGAGAACCAGTAGGAATCTTGGTTAATTGTGGTTGAATAGATTGTGGCTGAGCTTGAGTTTGAGGTTGTGATTGTGGTACTGGTTGTTGTTGTTGTTGTTGTTGTTGTTGCTGTGATATAGTCGTCATGGCAAACGGATTGTTAGAACCTGTCTGCAATGGAACCTGTTGTTGCTGTTGCTGCTGTTGAGCCAATTGTTGTTGGCGTAGAGCTTCCATTTGTTGTTGTTGATATTGTTGTTCAGCCCATGCTTGTTGCTGTTGCTGTTGAAGATATTGTTGTTGTTGTAGATATTGCTGTTGTTGGAGATATTCCTGCTGTTGCTGCTGTTGCTGAAGTAAAGCCTGTTGTTGCAAATAATCTTGTTGTTGTTGCTGTAAAAGTTGTTGCTGATAGGCTGCATAGTCGGCATTAGGATTGATTGGATTACCCCATATGTCGTATTGCACACCATTCTGTGGGGCGTCAGAAAGATCTAACAAGTTTTGATTTTGTGCTTCTCTTTGTCTTCTAGCTTCTTCTTCTTCACGACTTAATCTCAAAGCTTGAGCCAACCCATCCTCATCAGGGTTAGCTTCGCGTCTTCTTCTCTCCTCTTCCTCAGCTGTTCTTCTGCTTTCTTCCATCGCTCTTCTTAGTTCGGCTTCTTCGTCATTTTCGTCATCGTCATCGTCAGTTCTTCTTCTTTGAGGACGTCTGCGTTCACTTCTTTTGTTAGCACGTAGCGCACGCTCGGCGTTCAACCTTTCCTCATCCCTGAGAAGTGAGGTAAGTTCCTTCGCCTTGACTCTAATGATATTACCTTGGTCACGCCCCTCTTCATCAGTATATATGAATTCTCTCAAAGTTTTGATAATGTATAAGTTATCCCTTGACCAGTGAACGACATTTTCCGACCCGGCTCTGACAAGAAAATCTAGCACGGTTAATGACTTTGCAACATGTCTCCAATTCTTACCCTTATCGTTCAATCTTTTATCGAGCATATCCATTATATCAAGAAATTCGGTGCTATTGAAAGTGTTAGTTATCTATAGCCCATTAAACACAGCCAAATGGTATTAAAGAGCAAAATACTTACTGTTCGTAAGTTAAATCAGCCAAATCCTCCATTTCTGTGGTGCTTGGGCCATAAGGTTCATTGGATGTGGCTGATAAGACATCAATCGGTTAGTACTGGAACCTTTTCCAAGAAACGATTTTTCAAGAGGGAGTATTGCCCCAACTGTCCGTCTTGTGTGCACAAAACAAACTCACCATTTCTCACCTTGACTTGAGCACTGGTGTACCCATTGACAACATTTTTCACTGAACGAGCGAAGGCTTTGGACATTATATTCTCTTTGCGGTGGTTTTCTTTATCTTGGAGTAGATTAGGCTGAGTTGATGATGATTTCGACTTTTTTTTGAATTTCTACTCATGTGGCCGGAAAGGAGATAGAGGTGAAAAAGGAAAGACCGTCAGGACGCAAAAAAAAAAAAAAAAACACACGGACAGGAACGAGAAAAAGGAAACTCACAACCCCGGAAATGTGAGTGCTATAAAGAATAAATAAAGAACATAATTCTACTATCTACTCAACGACAAAATGATCCCGAAACTGATTGAATGCAGTGAGTTTCCTTAAAACTGTCCTATATAGTTATCGTACTAGCGACTGTCACCGCTCTCACACCCAGGACAGTTGTGGAGCGTTTCATGGATGAAAACATCACAATCTATGCAAAAATCATAATGGCACTCAGAACATTCATACCTTGAACTTGTGGTCTTGTTAGCATTTGAAAATTCAATTTGGCAACCAAAGCACCGTATAGATTTGTAAGATTCTGATATCTCAACCTCCTCAAAGTTTTTCAAAGGGATAAGGTGGTGATAAGATCTTGCCAAATGTGTGGAGAGAATCAACATCATATTACAACAAGGACAAATTGTTGGTAGCGAGCATGTTTTGGATTTGCAATTCGGGCAAATATATCCACCATAAGTCAACTTAGAGTGACATGAACAGAATGAGGGTGTATCTTCAGAGATTCTAGATGGGAAGCCCATTTTTACAAGGGTAAAGCTCTTATTGATGTTATTCACAGGTAAAGGAACGACAGCTTCCATTAACAGATCATTGAAGTGGTGCTCGTTCAAAATAACATTGTAGCTGCTTTCATCCTTGAAATTGGTCTTCTTGCAAATCTCTTTGCAGATTGATACTTGGGCTGACAGGCCAATGATTTTCACCCTTATTGCCTCCTCAACTAGCGAGTTGATCGTTTTATGAATATTACCTGGATCCAATGATAATAATGAGCCAAAAATGATCAGAACTTCTCTCGTACAGTGCGATGGAACATGAAGTAGCAGCCCCCTTGCCATTTCAAGAGCGTTTTGTAGTGATGGGTCTCCCTTGGGTTCTAGTTTTTTGATTGATTTCAGTGCATCTATATGATCTTGAGGATTCCCACTAACTTGACTGACGAGTTGTGCTATACCACTTCGCATGACAATAATACCCAATTGAGAAATAGGATTCTGGTCGAAAAACTCTGTTATGAACTGAATTGCTTTAGATATCGTCAAGGAATGTCTATTAGGCCTCAGGTCTTTCTCGAGCATTGACGTACTCAGATCAATAACTAAAATCAAATTTCTTATAATACCCCTCTGGAATGGAGTAACATTCTTGATAACCCTCTTCTTCCTTGATTCTATCAATCCCGAAACAATCCCTGCCAAACTTCCTGCCTCATCTTCTTTTACGATATCCCAACTTCTTTGATACTCGTCTTCCCAAGAATACCCTCCACTTACACCTTTTAAATCACCCTTAGATGGGGCTTTTCTTCTCGTTCTTTGAGAGACACCAGCATCTACTTCATCCTTATTGATATCACTGACATACTCGTCCTCTGAATCATCCATTACCAGCGAGTTACTTCCTCTTTTGAGTTTCAAAAAAATGGACATCTGATATTTCTATTTTTTTTCTTGTTTTGACTTCGCGATAATTTTGATCCATCACGAAATTACGCTGCACTGCTTTACTTGAATATGACTATCCATATGACGTCTCGAAACACTGAACACCTCGAAGGGTAGAATATATTCCCGAGATTGCTACAAACAAGCCCAAAGACCATTTCCTCCTTAACTTAATAACTTGCTCTGCTGTGTCTCCTACTTTGAGTTTCCCACTGGAATCGGTAATCTTCAAGCCATGAAGCTGCAAAGAAATAGGCCAATATCAGGTGCGTTGGAATGATATAAAAGCAGTCTTCTATGAAGAACTACTGGATATCAAGTCTTTGCAGCATCTGTTGTCATCCAGTCCCAATTGGAGACTCCCGAATGCTGGAATAGTGTATTTTTGATGAAACATACATTTCTAAGTGGCGGAACGGATGAATAGGTATGTGAAAGAAGCACATTACACTGTTTATACCACAAAAATAACACAGTGATAGGCTATCAGAATATAAAGATTTTCCAGTCGTGGCACTAAAGCGTCCAACTTCACTGACATATTCATCTGGTTTAGAACTTTTAAATTTGAAGATCTTTTGGGGTCATGTCAGATAGGACGTTAGGACTAGAAACTCCGTAGAATAAAGTGAGACAAAGAAATGTTGGCTCTTTTGACGTAGTTATTGATATTAGAAGCAACTCAAGATTTCTGAATTAAACTGACTGAACTTTGGAATTGAGGGATCCGGTATTTGATCACGGTGCTAGCTAAATTCAACAGGCTTCTGGGATTTAGAGATTAGGCCACTCAGCTTATAAACAGACAGGAGAAAGAATGGTGGAGTCCAAGAGGAAGAAAGACAGAAGGTACAAGGGGAATTTTGGGAAGTAAAGGAATATTAAAGATAAAGATAAGGAGAGAGCTGAATTTATTGGATTAGATGTTATAGTTTTATAAGGTAAATTCAAGATAATCTTCGTATCTAAAAAAAAAAAAGATATTGAACCCAAAATATTCAGTTCAAGGCTATACTCACACCCATCCTCACATCCACAAGTCAACAGCTCGATGAGCAATCTCGTCCCCCCCCCCCCCCCAAAAAAAAGAAGACACTATAACTCGATTTCGGGCTATTGAAGTTAAAAATGGCATGAACAATGTCCTGTAATAATATTTAGAGCTCATCGGTAGAAGTCTTCAATTCGAGATCAATTGTAATCTCAGAGTAGGAGCTGCTAGTTCCCTGTAAGGACAGAAGGTCCACATCAAACCCGTCATTGATTTCACAAGTATCAACTCAAAGATTTCAAGTGATAATGAAACTCATTTCGTTTGATGGGAATCAGTGCTTATTGCAAACCATAGATATCACTCTCCGGATGAAGAGTTGGTTTCCAGCCTATATAGACGAGTTCTTGCAAGCTCTGACCACATAAAGGTTTGTGCTCGACACAAGTGAGCACGATACTGTACTGCCATTGGGACTCTCAAACATAGCAGCAAAATAATAGAAAGACAAAAACGAAGCCTACTAAAAGGCAATAAAGTAATCAAAGAGCAGCAGAAAATAAAGGTGGAGATCAGTTACACATTTTTTATATTAGCTTACGTTCGACTCTTGTTTGATTAAGATATAACCAATATCCCTACGATATTTCCAAAGAAAGTTGAAATCACCAACCGCTTCAAATCATATGACCACGGACTCCTTCTGCAAAAGATGAACTTCAAAGCACAAACATGATGAAACTGCTGAAATGAACTGCAAATAAATTATATAAGGATGAACTAGAGAACTATTAGAACTTTATACTAAAAAGTGTCTAATCTCTCAATATGTAAATTATCAAATCTATAAAAATCAAGTCCTAGATGTTTGGTTAAACTTATCAAATTCAAAGAAAGTCGCTTAACTATTCAAGGCTTGAAGTTGGTTAAACGCGTACACTTACAATTAGTTGCGCTGTTTACTTCCATACCAACGAAGACGAAGTTCTCTTTGGATATATCGAGCGACTAGACTATGACACCATGAAAAGCTGTGAGGAGCAACGTTAACATCTTAGGTTATTTAATAAAGCAAAAGGCATCCTAGAGGCGAGTTACACTGAGAGACACAGTTTTGAGAGGTTGTTTTAGCTATGCAGTTTTTGAACTCTGTGTATGATGTGAGTTTATGGAGCGGGAGAGGCGTACCAGTTAATGTTATTAGATTGAAAAATATTTGCATTTTGAGGGGTTTTAGGTCCTTGTTTTAAATGGCCCTCTGAGTTTTTTGATCGAGCCCGATCAAGCCATGCGTGAACACTACATACAACGCTCCATAAATAATAGCGGCCTCCTTTTTTTTCAAAATTCAATCACCATGTATGAGCCCAGGGGTCCTGTCCACACATCTCAATGGGTCGAGGTGCTGGCGCTTTTGATAATGGAATTGATATTTGGGGTCAATGTAATGTTTCGAAGTTTACAGACAAAGACCTTTCAATCACGACTACAAACTACATATTACACCGATCTGGAAATTGATTCTCATTTCTGTAATTACGAAGTGGATATTCCTTCTTTGTCTCATTTGTTTACCTCACTGAAAACCTCTTCATAACGTTTGATTATGTTAGTAGAGCCTCAATGAAAGTATTAGTGCTTTGGTAAATGTCAATCGAGGGGTGTTTGAAGGGGATTGCTGCCCTTCTGAACTTGGTGACGTTTTGTCTTCTCAGGATGGTTCTGCTTGAAGCCTAATCTTAGGTAGTACAAGACATAATCTTACAAGATTACAGGGGAAAGGGGTCAACTGGAAAACAATGGGCCGCGATAAATAAAACCCACTGAAAAGTGATCATTGGGGTTGATCCTAGATCGGTTTCTGCTGGAGTATACTAGTAGTATAGCAGTGTCAGGTATATCGAAGGGATAACGTTTCAGCAGCTGCGTTTAATTTACAGATAATTGAGGCACGAGAGCTGAATCATTCTCTCAAGTATTATTCACAAATACTAGAAGTATGGCAGTATTACCATTCTCTATGTGTCCAGCACTATTACCGCACACGGATTAGCGTATCGCACTTACAATTCTAGCACTGAGATTTGATGTTAATGATACTACTAGGGCCAAAGCTGTTATCTTACTGGAATTCCTTAACGAAGCTTGGAGTGAAAAGGATCTGAGCGGTTGACAACAGTAGAAATTTAGCTTAGGGACTTCATCCAATTTTTATTAACCTTGTCTAATCAAGAAATTTCTTTGAAATCAAGGGCAACTGGTTCAAAAAGTTAGTTACTCAGGTATCTAGTCAATCTCAAATCGGCGAATCCAGTACATAATATTAATTAATTTTTAAGTGGACAAGCAATGGAACGAAGGAAAGGATTGAATTTTATAATTGATATTTTACTAGTATTTAGAAAAACTTAATAGATGAACTTAACAAAGAAAAAAAAAAAGAATAGACGAGGAGATATGAGTGAGTAAGCTTGCTAATATGAAATTATCATTTAATTCGTCAGTGATTCTGGGAGCGTAGGAAGGCTGATTCTGTGTACAAACACAGAAAGGAATGGGTTTAGAGAGTAGGAAAAAACAAGGGGGCCAAGAGAGTTTTGCACGAGGTAGACGAATAGTAAAGAAAGAGGTTGAGGTTCGGTTTGATTGATGTTGTGCTCACTGGCTTGCTCATATCTGCAAACTCCTCATGTAGTCAATATGTTGTCTAAGTATAACACACATAGAGTATATGAGTCTAAAATGAAGTTCATTAAGGTGGTGGGGAAATATAGTGAGTTGTCTTGCTTGTAGCTTAGTTAGATATTATATATCTGTCATCGTGAGTCTTTTCGGAAAGCTCAGGTATCGTGCGTGTTACACACCTCTTGTTTTAGGTAAAACTTTGTACCACCTCTATTAGCTTCCTAGAATGTAGTAATAATGAGCTGTGTGTTTACTGAGTAATACTTAGTCTGGTTTTTTGTGTGGTCTAAAAGGGGGTCTAGCTATCTTGAATTCAAATTTCAACAATAGGAAACCAGCTGCCCTACTACCGCTTGAAGATATCCCAAGCTCACAAAACCAATGGGTGTAGTGTAGAGCACTGGCTTAATCTACCTGAGATTTGAAAATTCTCTGTATGTCGCTTGCCTTGTGCCTATTGTTAGTTTGATAATAGGAATTGGCCTTCTATACTCTCCTGAACTCGCTGATTTGTTGGCGGTATATAGTCAGTTCATCTATATGATTTAAAGAATGATCCTTCGAGATACCAGAAATGTAACTACTACATATATAATATATTGCATATTTATTATTCATATATGGTTCATAGAATGTTGCTAGTCACCTCATTTTTGATTTAGCGCGATCAGCTTTATGTCACTATGGATAAAGTAGTGTTGATTGATATGAACTGCTACAGCTTTCGCAACGGAGGACCGCAATCACTTTTATTTTACTAGCACGAAAGAAACATAACTGTTTTAGTATCCAAAATCAATCTTTCGATTTGTCGGACCGTAAGTCATTCGTTATGTCCCCAATTTCCCTTTTGGTTCTGAAGGAGAAATCAACGATGCGCTTAGTCGATCTTTCCATGGTAGTGGGACTATTCACAAGCTTGAATTTCATATATCCAACTGAGATCATTTGGATCCATATTTCTTTTTACCAATGTCAAATGGGATGTAACGATATTTGATCATTTGTTGAATTTGCTTTCTCATAGTCAAGATGAACAGAACTATGAAATAAATCAAAAGTATTGGCCAAAATACAGGTACATCAGTGAACGGGAAAAGAGTTAAAAATAAGGAAAGTAGAACAGCAACTGTAGCACGATACCAAAACTTGAATTCTGGTAGCCTTCTGATGAAAGGTCTAAACTCTTCCGTGGTCTCACCGGCTTCAATTGCTTCCTCTTGCATTTCTTGCTGTGCAGAAGGGTCAAACTTTGGCTGGAGAAACGCTAGGAACAGATTCAATAGATATATCCCAAGCCCGTAACAAATAATATACCATCCTTGTGATAGTAAAATACGCGCCATGAATAGCCCAAGAAGGACACCGAATCCAATCCATCTATTTCTCACATGTGGTGTAGACTTATCAAGAGCCTTGCGGTAAGACACTAGAAGTCTACTATAATAGTTTGTCAACGGACTCAGAAATTGTACATCGGTCATCTTTAAAGTTCGTTTTGGTGATGATTTAGATCAATATTAAGTCGGCGGCAGATGGTAGAAGTTTTTAGTCGTGTACTTTTTTGGGAGGAAAATGCAGGTTTCGTGATTTCGCGGGAAGCGCGCGTGCCAGTAACGATGTCCTAGCATCAACAATAAAAGGCCTAATCGGGTTATTTTGGTTGTAATGTGGCCTTGGAATGCTCTTTGGAGTGCCCCATATGCTGAATGTTACTTCAAAAAATAGAGGCGTTGCTGTCATGCTGTAAGGTATGCTGCCCATTCACTGCACTGAACGAATCCAAACTAACTTTAGCGCAGATTCTTGAGCTTGTTCTTCAAATAAGGAAAATAAGAACCTCAAATTCGATCTATGGGCTCTCTGTCGACTATATTGTCTTATCGGTTAGTATTACACGAGTCAAATGAAGGCCGTATTTCTAACAGCATACGCAGATTTTTGAGTATCTAATTATGTTTATTCACTCAGCTTCATACAAATTTCAAGCACTAGTACAAGATCAATATGCTAGAAGATTCCCTATACATCCAGAAATCCCCTTGTCTCATTTACAAATGCTGGTGACCTCTGTGGCTACTGTACTATCATTCTTGTTGGCCTATGATTTCTTGAAGCTCCGTTATACAAGGCATAAATTTCAAGAGCTTTCACTTCTTGTGAGATTGTTCTTGTCAGTAAGTGCGGTAACCTCAGGCTTTCTTTTCTATAATGGTTCGAGAAATAGTGTACCTGGGTACTCTGGCCTATTCTACATTGATTTTATTAATTGGCTTTGGGTCCTTTCTATGATATCTTCGGCGTTCAAGTTCGCTCCTCAAATTTCGACAAACTTTATTGGGGGATATTTTAGTGAAATATTTCTGATATCCAACAAGATAGAGTTGGGTTCTTGTTTATTACTGGTTTTGAGCAGGTTTCACCAAGACCATTCGAGTTTTTACTTGCTGCCATTGAATGTCGACTCAAATTTCGCTATTGTAATGCGTTTCATGCAAAGTTTAGTGCTAATATATCAGCTAAAAAGCTTTGAGAGTTACAAAAGATTGCCGCAAGTCAATACTTCGAAAGACACGGAACGTAACGAGTGAATTGCAACTCAATGAAACCTGTGTATCATATGTAACTTATCTATATATATAAGTAAACACTAAAACCTTTTCTACAACCTTTTCCCCAGAATTTTGGTAGCACATATAACAAAGGGACCGATCTTCCTATCATCATTGTTGAAATCCTGTAAGTTTAATGCAATGGTGTGTGATTGGATGTTCTTTACTTCATCAGCCATTTTCTGTTTCAGCTTTTCATCCGCAGTTATGACGATAGCATTCGTTTCTAGATCAAAATTGTACGCCCTTCTCGTGTAGTTTGAAGATCCAATGATAGTGATCCCAGGTAAGCTTTCTTTGGGAAAGGTCGCCCAAAGACCTTTAGCGTGGTAAGACCAACCATTTTCCGTGTTGACAACTCCACGTTTCCACTCTCTCAAGATTATGCTATCGTCCTTTCCGACTTCATGAACATCCTTTAAAAACAGCTTGGAGAGATAAAGGTAGGCTTCTGGTAAGTATCCAGAGACACCCTTTGACTTATAAAAACCATTTGCCCAGGGGGATGCAGTGATAACAGTTCCAGTGGACTGTACTTTCAATAGCTTCTCTTTGATTTCTGGAAGCATATTGAAATATCCAGCTGTGAATGTCCATTTGACAGACTCATCATTTAGATAGTCTAGTAGCTTCAATACACTTGGTTTTTCAGTTGAATGGTCCTGGACGAACAAGGGAGTGAGTTGGGAAACAGGATAGACATAAGTAGGTTTATTGGAAGAGGGCAACTTCGCACCTGGTGTGAATCTCAGAAGCTCCTTCAATATATTAGACGACTGCTGTAAAAACTTTTTCTCGTTTGAGGAAGGCTCGATCAATGGATTTGTTAAAGGCCAGATGAGCTTGAACTTAGCTTCATTATCAGAGTGGATAAGCTTGTAACTTAAAGAGCTCACTGTATCCTGAATCTTGAAATAATAATCAGTCAAATCTCTCGACTTAAAGACATAATAGCGGTCCTGACGGTTCGTGAAATAGTCCGTTGATAAATTGGCACCAGATAATATTACTTCATCATCGAACCCATATATTTTCATATGCTGGAGACCGAACCCCTCGTTGAACCTTTTGGGGACCACCTTTTTGGCTATACCGTTCAAGTGTGGTGTGTGATACATCCTTATGTCAACCTGTGCCTCATGACTTTTCATTAGTTGAGCCAACAACGAAGCTGATGATTTGGAAGGTGCTTCTCTAGTTCCACGAAGGGCATCGGTCAAAATATGGACCTTCAGGTCCGGATTATTCTTCAAAGCAATAGAGATACACTCTATGAGGTCATCTTGACTCTTTCCAATATAGAGAGAAGATAAGAAGACTCGTTTACGGGCAAGAGATATTTTGGATTTCAAATTTTCATAAAACTCTTTGGGCTCCAGTAGGATTTGCACTTGATCTTGGTCGAGCTCAAACCGCGGAGCTAGGCTGTCAAGTTGCTGTGTCAAAGCCTTTGTTTGTGGGTTTAGGTTCAGCTTGGACGCCATTGCACTATACCCTTTTCGGCTGATGTTCATCTAGGAGAGTTTTTGGATTTGAAGCAATAATAAAGATTCGATCATCTCTGAAAGTTAAAAAGTATTTTAAAGTTCGATTTTTCAAATATTTCCAGATAGAGATCAGAGGAGGTTACTACAAAAAAATGAATACGAGTGAAATTTCCTGGGAGGATGAAAGCCTGGATGATCCAGATGTGAAAGTCTTTTTGACAACTTTGCCACTTGAGGTCTCAGCCGGCATTGAGTTCGTCAAGTCTGAAAAAGCTGGGGCAGTGATATCGTTTGGAGGGACAACAAGAGATAACTTTGAGGGCAAAGAAGTCAAGCTGCTTGCTTATGAAGCCCATATACAGCTTGCACTAAGATCAATGGCAAAAATTGCTAAACTTGCAAAATCAAAGTTCTCCTGTTCAGAAAAAGATGAGTACATTCACAAGATATTTATCGCACACAGGCTGGGTCAAGTTCCAGTTAAGGAAGAAAGCATAGTGATATGTTTGAGTAGTACGCATAGACAAGAAGGGTGGCAGGCAGGAATTTGGCTAATGGACACATTTAAGGAAAAAGTTGAAATATGGAAGCTCGAAAATTACAAGGATGGAACAACAAGCTGGAAAGAGAACGAAAACTCAAATATTACAAGAATACAAAGGTGAGTCCAAATATTGTGACCTCTATTTACAAGTTATTATATAACAGTGGATAAATCTATCATTATTTGAAAGCAAAAGCCTCTTTCGATCTAGCAACAACTTCCAGTCTTCTCTTTTCGTAGTTCCAACGCTTTAAAACAGAAGCTTTTTTAGCTTTTGGATCGGTGAGACCAATAGGTTCAGGTAAGACTGTTTTCAAATATCTAGAAACCAATCTCTTTTTTTGAGCATCACTTATCAGGTTGGACCCCTCAATCAAGTGTTCTATTTGCTTCTTCGTTTGTTTACCTTTTCTTTCATCAAAGAGAGCTCTGATTTGAGCTTCCAATTCACCAATCCTTGCCTCTCTTTCCTCTTCTGTCATGAATTTGATCAGCTCAAACTTATTATCAAATGAGACTGCGGAGTCGATTTTCGAGCTCAAAGACTTGTACCAGTCTATCTTCTCCAGCAGCTGCTCATCTGATATCAAGTTTCTGACCTTTTCCAACTTGAAGATTTGTATTTGAATACCTGTTGTGATAGCCTGGGCCTCTTCAAGTGCTATACCATTCTTTAAACTATTTCTTACAGATAAAAGCCTTTCACTGCTTAGTTTGAGATCGGATTCAGTTAATGAAGGATCAATGGTTCTCAGCTGCTCAGAAAAGCTTGCGATACTTTGGTCTCTAGCTTTTTGTCTTTCTTCAAGAGATCTAATGATGGTAGGTCTTGCTAAGTGATCTTTACGGCTCAGATTATTTTCTTCGAATTTAGCCTTGACAGGGTCTTCTATTGGTAAAAAGCCCAATCTTCTCACCCTAGGCTCAAAATGTGGAGTTGGTAGTCTCAATTCGGGGCTCAGGGCGACACCGATGAATTTTTTTTTAGGATGGAATGGATCTAGATAGAAACGAACATAGCCTGGCTCAGCTGCGAATATTGTGTGATCTTTACCAATAGAAGCATTTTCACCAGGATAGAATCTTGTACCACGCTGTCTCATCAAGATCTGTCCGGTCTTAACAAACTCATTCTCTGCTGCCTTAGCACCTAAACGACGACCAGCCGAATCTCTCATATTTGTTCTTGAACCGGCAACTTTTTTTGTAGCTGTACGGACCTGAAGTATAGCGGCAGAAGAAGGAATGCCAGCATGGCTGACTCTTCCCAACGTCAGTCCCGAAAGACCCTTAACAATCCTCAAGGCCTTCCCAGCCCGCAAAAAACTCATTATGATGCTTTTGTCTCTTGATAGAAAAACTTCAAAATATAGAGGTCGCTGAAGTTTCCAAGGTATTTTTTTTTCCTGAACGAAATCATAGCGAAATAGCAGGAGCTGCGTAACCGAAAAAGTTTCAAAGTTCTCCAGAGATTTTGCGCGCGCGCTACCAAAATACCAGATATATTTTCAAGAAAATCATCAAAACACATATTCAAAAAAATATTAAAATCACTGGGTTTGCTTCTCATATTGAAGAAAGCTATATCAAACAGCTAATAATCATGGAAGGTCAATGGGAAATTGTGATTTCCTCTCTACAAGATATCTACAATAGTAATGAAGAGCTAAATCTTGACGAAGATAAATCAATACTGAGCGATAAACTATCCAATATATCGGAGAATGAACTGAATGTTGCGTTGGAGAAAATTGCTAAACACAAGGAGAACGTTGACAAGAGCAGGAGAGTCTTAGAGGAGATACTTCATAACTTGAGTGGTGTTATAAATGCTGAAAACAAGAAGAAAGCACAAGAATCCAAGCAGAAGAAAGGAAGAAGTTTTTGGACAAGTGCGTACAATGTATCAGACTCAATTGTCATTAACTCTGAAGTTGCATTTAAGCTACGCCAAAGAGGCACCGAGGACGAATGGATCCAATGTGAAGTTACAAAGATTGTGGGGGATGGAACCAAATTTGAAGTTCGAGATCCAGAACCCGATGAGAACAATAATCCTGGAAAAACATTCAAGGCCACATGGAAAGACATTATTCTGATTCCTACAGAAGAAGATGTTCCCTCACTGGTGAGCTATCCATACGGTACCCGGGTCTTGGCGAGATATCCAGAGACTACCACATTCTATCCCGCTGAAGTGATAGGCACCAAAAGAGATGGACGTTGCAGACTCAAATTTGAGGGTGAAGAAGAAGAGGGGAAAGAAACAGAAGTAGATAGAAGGCTCGTTCTACCTTACCCGGGTAAATAGAACCAAAAACCTACTAATGACAATGTGATTGACCTTTTTTGATGGCGATGTAAGTACGTAAACATAAGTAGGTAAACATATGCATGGTCTTAGATGCTGATATTTCCGAAATCACGGTCGGAAGTCATCGATGGTACGGGACTGTCGATGAGCAAAAAATCAAATATCTCGAACAGATTTGACGATTTTCAGTATATCGTAAGTTGGTATTGATTTTTAATTGTTTGAGTTGAATTTAAGACAGATATGTCTGACGCCATGGATATTGATTCGGGATATGTATGTTGATTGAGCTTCTGTTGTATCGGGTTTGCTTTCTCTCAGGACGAACTGTGCGCTGCAACTTGCCTTGTTTTTCCACCAAGGTTTTCTTTGAAGAGCGAAAGACGCTAACAATCAATGTCATTTAGGATGCCCGTGACAGGGACGCTTCCCCAAGAAGAGATAGAGAACGTGATAGTGGCTCGTCCAGAAGAGATGATGAGGGTGGTTACAGAGACAGAGATAGAGGCGGATATGGCAGAGATCGAGGATATGGAAGAGACCGGGGATACGGTGGAAGAAGAGATGATAATTACGGTCGAGGTTACGGTGGCAGAAGAGACGGTGGATACAGAGACGACTATAGAGACAGAGGGTATGGTGAAAGACGCCCACCAAGAGAAAATAGATTTAGTGAACTGAAAGATGCTAATAGTCGTGAAACTCGTGATTCAGAAAGAAATTATGAAAACAGTGTTTTTGTGGGGAATCTTGGCTATGAATGTGACTCTCAGCACTTGAGGGAACACTTTTCCAAAGTGGGTGATGTTGTCCGTGCTGATATTGTCACTGAAAGAGGTCGTCATAGAGGAATGGCTACCGTAGAGTTTAAATCCAAAGAAGATGTAGTGAAAGCCATCAACGAGTTTGACCACACAACCTTGGGAAGTCGTGAGATTTTTGTCAGAAAAGATAACCCGCCACCATCAAGTAGGGGAAGGGACAGATATGATGATAGAGGTGGGTACGGAAGAGACAGAGACAGGGGTGGTTATGGAAGAGATAGTTACGGAAGAGATAGATACGATGGAAGAGATAGATATGATGGAAGAGGCTCAACATATGCTCGTCCTCCACCTGCACCACCCATCATAAAAGGACCATACTATGAGGTTTTCGTCGGGAACTTACCTTTCAGTATAAATTGGCAAGCATTAAAGGATCTGTTCAAAGATTGTGGTAATGTTTTGCGTGCAGATGTTAGGCTGGATGGCTATACTTTCAAATCAAGGGGATTTGGTACCGTGTGTTTCGAAACACATGAGGAAGCTTTAGCTGCTATTGAAAAGTACCATGGCTACGAGATTGAAGGAAGAAAGCTTGATTTGCGTGAAGGTATCAATAATTCTAATGGAAATCTTCCAGCTGATGAAGGCCTACAAAATGTATCTTCTCCATTCACAGAGGGGGTTTCAGGGAATGGTGAAAAGAATGACACCATCTACGTTGAAAATTTGCCATTTGCTACTACAAATCAAGATCTTTTTGACCTTTTCAACACTATCGATGTTGTCTCTAACGCTGAGATCACTTATGATTCCACCTCAAGACCTTCTGGGAAGGCTGTTGTCCAATTTCAATCTCCAGAATCAGCTGAGAAGGCTATTGAGAGCTTGAACAACTATGAATATGGTAGTCGTAACTTGAATTTGAGTTTTGCCAAAAGACCATGATCGAGGTTGGTCATCACAATTGTATCAAATAGTTAAACCAAAAATGTATTCTAATTGTTTTGAGGCAATTCGATCTGTAGGTGTAAAAGTAATCACTAAATATACTGAAGTGGGTATTCTGGGTGCACTGTGGAATTTTCTCGCTAATGAATGATTTTTCTTTGGTAATAGTCAAAGCTCAGGGAAAAATCAACAGGAGTTGAAAATTTGACACATTCCGAAGTCATAACAAAACTCTTACGCAAAGTGCAAACAATACTGCAAAATCGAATGCAGGCCAACTCATTCAAGACAGCCATTGTGCTACTTCTTCTTGTGGGCGTTGTTATCCTATTCCATTTGAGACAGAGATGGTGTAAGTAAACGGGACTTTTGATTAGGGACAATCATCGAAACGTTACTAACCGTGTCTATCAAAGTACCTGTAGTATCCCCATCTCGGCTCTTTCCTTTCAGAAGAGGAGGCTATAGGGGTCTTCCGTCATTTGCTAATGACATCGAGGCAGGCTTGAGCTCTGACACATTTGATATCACAGGTAACAATGCTACCGATACGAGAAAAGGTCTGGATGAAAACGCTAAAGCTCAAATCCTCAGAATCATGGACGAGGAAAATATAACCTTTGACGAGGCGAGACTGAAGTACACTCGGAAGGTTATGTCTGAGAATCAAATAGGTCCTGATGGTACGCCTTTGGATCCCAAGGCTGTCACTTTCACTCACTAGTCGTGTTTCTTGGATACCTCGAAAACATTGTACGCTCCCTTGTTATCTGCTATGACTTATGATGTGTCACACTATTCTTTCGTCTTACTCCTCAAATACTACGTATATTCACATGGTAAATCAATTTATTGAGCTAATTGTGTTCTTTCGATTTTATTGTCCTTGTAGAAATCTGAGAAGATCAGGCGAAATAGTGGTATCCTCATCGATGAATGCTGCCAGATACTTATAAGAAGAGAAAGATCTTGGTAAGCTTTGATAGGTTTCAGAACTCTTCAACTCATTGTTTATGATCAACGAGTTATCCAGGATTCCAGCGAGATATCCAAAGGAATCATCATGTCCTAAGCCCTCCTCTTGCTCATCAAGTCTCAGTTGGCTCTCATTCAAGCACGACTTGAAACTTGACGTTCTCCCCGAAATAACAGAACAAGCTTCTTCAATATGAGACCCAGCATTCCATCTAGTAGCTTCGTCTTCTTGATTAAAAGGTTCCTCCTCTCCTTCACTGTCAGATATCTCAACATCTTTTACATCATCAGACTCGATATCACCTTGTTCATTGATTTGTTGTGGTTGCGATATCGTTCTCTCAAGATTCTGTTCAATATCAAATGAGCCAAAATCCATCTCTTTATCCAGATCAGCTAAAATGCGCTCACTCTCCTTTTCTCTTTCGTCGTAATTCTCACTGTTATTCTTCTCGAATTCTGCCCTGGTGCTCTTTGGGGTATAAAAAACATCATCCTCCTTGGCAATATTTTCAATAGAGTCTATACCGACACCGACCTTCAGTATTGGGGTTCTGAACTCTTCATCTAGAGACTGGAATGTTGGAAGGTTTGATAGCGCTAGCTTTGGTAAACTTTTCACTTCATTTTCCGCAGTCGCTTCTCTTGGTCGATGAGGAGTCTGTATCTGATTTCTTTTTGGAGATTGAAGCTGTGATTGTGCTCCGAATACCTTTCTATTTTGCATGTTACACTGAACTGATGAATTATCTCTCGTTAAAGTCCAGTTTGGGGGGTTCAAACACTCAAGGTTATTGAGTGATTCATCCTGATCATCAAATATTGGAGTCATGGATGACTCGAATGTTCTGCAATCATCATTACTGGATACTTCAGGGATACTCTCATCATCTAATGTATCCTCTTTGGCAGAAGCCACCCGTTGTTTTTGATTTATCTCACTTCTGAATTGTTTCCGCTGATCAGATCTGTCCTGAGTTTTACTTTTCTCTTCCTTCTTGGTTCTTGAGGTTGTATCCTTGGATTTCGCTTTCTTCTTCAATCCGAATATAAGTGATAATCTGTTCTTTAGCTTTTTGTTCCTTTCGGTATCCACTTCTTTTTCTTGTGGATCTTTTTGCTCTTTGATCTTTGGAAGTGGTTTATTTGTATTAACAGAAGATATTGATGACAGTCGTTTTGAACTCATGCTTGTATTTCTGGAACTATTTTTAGATTTTGTTTCCAGGGAAGGTGATGTTTTGGATCTCAATACTGATCCAATCATTGATCTATTAGCACTTGTCAATTCTGCGGCTAGTGGCTTATTATTCAGAGTTCTCTTTCTCGACTCCAAACTGGAAATTTCCTCGGAGATGAAGCTCTGGAACTCCACGGTATTGATCGTATGCACATAAGACTCATTTGTAGTTACCACTGTAATTCTAATCATATCTTCTTCAATGAGTTTTGCAAATAAGCCAGCAAACAAGCCAAATAATTTCAAGTTTGACTCTCCAGGTTCTTGATTCAAGAACAAAGCTATAGAAGAGCGTGAGTTTTCCTTCTCATATGTGCCTCTTTCATGAGCAGTAGCAAATATAGTGAGACCAAATTTTTCATTCTTAAACAAATGGAAGGGGGTATTTTTCCCTAAAATTCTAGCCTTGTTAATGAGGTTTATAAATTTCTGATTTGAGTCAATTTTGTAAACAGTACTTCTTGCTATATCGTTCTGTAAAACAACTTTAACACAATCTTCTCCAACTTCATTAGCATCAATGTTGTTTAAGGTAGCCCATGTCAAAACCTTCATCTCCGGAATATTTTTGATTGGATTCTCGTTGATAAGGGAATTCATCAAAATATGAGATACCTTAGGTTTGTTAACATTTTCATCATCGTGAAGGTCATCGACAATCTTTGTGAAGACAATACAATCGTTGAAAAGGATAATAGCACCTTTGGAACCATCCGCAATATCTGTGACATCGAACACTGATATAACTTTTCTATTGAGCCAGCCATAGCTCAAAACTGATGGCCACCCATCACAAATTTCTGTCAAAATCTTTCCTGTTGGAGTCAATACCCTTCTGTTATAAGGTTTCAGACTGTCCTTCCCAAACGAGTCCACAGTCTCAAGTATAACTTTATAATATTTTCCCACTGATTGCTCCTCCTCATAGGTCCAGCTTTTTGCCGTCACCAATCTTTCTATAATTAATTTCAACTTTGGTAAGTTTAGTTGCACTTTCATTATAGACTCAATCTGTCTTATTGAGTAATTATTTGGAATCTTTTTTGCCTCGAGAAATTCGTAGAGAGACGTTGTGAATGTCTTTAGAGCTGATTCATGACGCATATAAGCCTTGTAGAAGTAAGGAATAGTCAACCCGCACGCTTTAACAACTTCAAAAGAACCATAAGGAATAGCTGCTTTCATCGCTTCCAACAGGATACAATTGATTCTAGTTATCTCATCAATCGTAGGAGGAAAAACTTGGTTAATTTTTGAAGGAGACAAAACATCAGAGCCTCCATTTAGCACTTTAATTCTAATAGGGATAACCACCTCTTTCAAAAACTTAACAAGCTGAGTTGTTATACTTTCTTGAAAAGTGTATAGCTCATCACAAATGCTCTTAATATACTCATCATCATGATTGTTGTTAAATTCAGGCTCCTTGTAAAGCATATCAGTTGACTCTGGTGAGTACTCTGTCAATGGATCAAAGAGCTGTTCCAATTGCTGACCTAGTAAGAACACCAGTTTATTGTTTGACTCAATCACATCTGGTTTATCATCATATATAACATCCAAGATTGTGGAATTGATATGCTGGGGTCTTAAGAACCCTAGTGATAGTAATTGGCCACCGATATTCTGAGGCGTCTTTGACGAAACTAGTGTCATTGTTGATGCTAAATCACCTGCATTTGTTTCATCCCATTCGAGATTTGTAGAGGTCAACCCTGTTAGATCCGCAGTGCTGAAAGTGGAATAAGCCTTTAGTAGTGTGATTGCAAGCGCTCTTCTGACATTTGAGGCTCTCAAGTGTGGATATAAGTTCTCACATGCCACGTAAAATCTTGATCTCTCGTCTAATGTCAACGAGTTGAAGCAGATCTCCCCCAACATAGAAAACAAGACTGTGCTAATCTGTTTCGAGTCTGGGTCCTCATAAACCATTACAATGATATCGCCAAGTTTGACATCATGGCCCTGGAAGAATGCGCTTGTTGGGAAAAGTGCCGTCCATTCTTCTGGCGTTCTGTGATTGTTCGTTATTGTTGTGAAAAGATTGTTGTTTAATTTGATAACGTTGAGAGCGGGCTCTGCGTTGAGATGCTGATTCAAAGTGTAAGAGGAGTGTAGCTTTTGAAATTTCTCCTCATACATAGACGATGCAACACGAGACATCTTGGGCTTGTTAAGGTTGTTTGTGAAGGTTTTTTGCGAAGAAATGATGAAGAGTTGAAGCTTTGTTTACCTTTTTTTTCTCTGTTTGTCTGTTTGTAGATAAATTTATGGTTACCATAGTTACACCTATTAAACTCTTGCATGAATTGGTAAATATTGGTAAGGGCAGCAAGATCGTTATCGCGAGCACGTTTTATTTTTAGTTTTAATTATATATACGCGTCTTCAAATGACTACCACTTTTCGTGTCATTGAGCGGTTTGGAAAAGTGCAATGGTAATGAAAGAGCTTGATGTGTATGCTAATCTGTCGCAGCAGAGGTCCTTGAAGTTTGTAGAGCTCTCATCAGATCTTTTGCAGGTGATCGAAGAGAACAAAGAACCGCTTTATTTCAAAGCATCAGATGAAAACTCAGAGATTGTACTCTGCACGAAGGGCAGAACCTTCCAAATACGGCAGAGAAACCATTCCAACACAGTTCTTGTTGTTAAGGAGAGTGAAATCGAAAAGGGCAATGCCTACTTCTGTGGATACTCCACTATGTCGTCTGTTTTCGAGGTTAACAAGACCATTGGAACTATTGATATCTCCAAAATTCCAGTCTACGACGGGCAAGAGAGCGTACAGAATGTTGAAGATTCTTTGACGGTTGAAGAGTTGAAGAGAGCCTCGCCAATCTCAGAGGAAGAGTTTGAAGCTGTTTGGTTTGATATGAATGGATCATCTTTCAATGGTAATGCCCTTATTCTTTCTGATGAGTTTATTGTTCGCTCTTTACATATGATGATCATGTCTATTGTGGCTGCGAATTTGAACCCTGATGAACTGTCTTTAATTGAAGTTTACAAATCTCTAGAAGATGATGATGATTTCTCCATTGATATTGTGGAGACTGTATTGAGGAAGTTTTCTACTGGACAAAAGGAACCTTTCAAATTGAATAAACTGAAAATTGCCAAATCTTATGGGATTGAAACTTTGAAAAAATACGCGAGAGCAAAATCCGTTCCAGTATCTGAATTTTTGATCAAATGGAAATCTGAATTTCCGCCTTACTATGATTGTTCTATTGATCTCCCTTTGTTATATGGGAGTTTTTATACACCTTTACCTGATAGAATTCAATATGTTTCAAAAGATTCATTACCAGAGGATATAATTGGGAGACTAAAGCAACTTTTCAAGCTTCAGTCTACATGGGATCTAGAAGTGGTCACTCCATTCATCGAAGAGTTCAATACTAAAGGTAATAAGATTGAAAATTTCATACTAAAATATGCCAAAAAGAAGAAAGTTGGTAAAAAAATTTATATCACCTCGAGGTAAAATGCATTCTGTATATTTGTTGAATGCAATCTATTATGGTCAGTTTTTCACTGTTCTAAGTCCAGTACTCACGGTTTCGTAAACTCCTAGGAAAATAGCACCACCGGCACTAATCCACATAGTTCTAGGGCCTACTCCGGACCAGAATACTTTGAATCCTTCCTCTTTCAAGATAGTCTTTGCTAATTTAAAAACCCCTATTCTTTTTTCACTCAGCATTATTCTTGTTTTCAACACATCTAGTGGAGTGGTAGCTGCTGCTGCGATACCACCAGCGATTGACCCACATAGAGCACCTTGAATTGGATTGACCTGAGAAACACCTTGGGATGCAGCCCATTTCTTCTTCAGCCACTCATACAGAGGGAATTGAATCATCGTGAACGGTATTTCTCTCATGATTGTGGTGGACCAGCCTCTATAAAATCCCTTGAGGACACCTTCACCATGTGCATTTGCTAAAATTGATTTGAAAGTGAGAAATGAAGAATTGTATTTAGAGGTTTGTGTTCGCTGTTTGATCACCTCAGCTGGTACTCTAACAAGGCAGGCCGCTATTTCACCACATGAAGCGGACAACATATGAGCAAAAGCAGAAGCCGTATCTTCATTTTTCACTCTTTTCTTGATGATCGGGGTCAAAGTCACCTTCATTGTATCGTAAGTGACAAAGAATAATGATGCAGAGGGAGCAGACGCTATTACAGCGGATCCCAAACCTCTGTATATTCCTTTCCATCCCCCATTCTGGAAAAACCCACCCTTTGCCTGCAGTCTTGTCTTGATGGTGTCAATTGGGAAGAATGTCAAATCTGTAGACGTCCCAGCTGCTGCACCACTCTAGAAGGTTAAAAACACTGTTAGTGTGTTGGGCTTTGAAAAGCGCAAAAAGTGAAAAAGACTAACCAGCAGCGATATCACAAAGTCACTCTGCGTCATTGCTATGAAGTGAACCAATTGGCTATATTTGAGATCTCGTTAACAGTTAAATCTTTGTGTCTCGAGTTTTTCACCTTGTTTATTATGCTTATGCAGGACAGAACCCCGATGTGCTAAACATCCGAACACCCGAGATCTCACACTTGTATGAATCATCCTTTCAGATTTGCTTTGAAGAGACCCCAAATGTGTCAAATAGTCAGTATTATATGCAGCCACAGACTGTCTGTTGGGTCTCCTATAGATTGAAATTAAACTGTGGGCCTTTGGAATAACCTTTCAAAAAGGTTGTTGAAATCAAGTACAAAATAAATATGTACATTAATTAAAATACTTAAAATATGTAAACGTATAGCTACTGAATATATATTCGGTTGAAATATAAACTGTTTATCTTGACTACAATACTACCGCTTGAAATCACGATGTACCCTAAATCTAAAAGCAGCACTTTCAGTGATAGTTCAAACTGAAGACTTACTAGAAGGATTCTGACGGTGGAAATAAGGGGTCGCTGAAATGATGGAGAAGAATTTCATACTTGCAATGGTGATCTCGCTACCAGAGCTAATTGAAATCTAGCAGGGCTCTAACATGTTATCTCCTGTCTGCTCATGGACAGAGTGGACAAGAAGAAGAAGAAGAAGAAGCAGCAGATCAAATGAGAAAGAGAACAAACAAGATGATGGATAGATATAAATACATAATCCGAGGGGGAGGGGGCACCGCCAACCGAGATTAAGCTCATTATCGGGAGAAAGAGATTTTAGCGGGGCCGGCCACCACAGGGAATTAATCGCATTTAGACGAATTTACCGCACTTCAAAAGTTGTAGATACAATATTTAGTTGAATAACGATCTCTGGTCCTGTTTTGGCCCTACCCAACTTTTGCTTTCGTTGTGGCAATCACTACTTCTCCACCTCCGGGTTTGCTGCTAAAAGTCTTTTCTTTTTGGCGCACAAAATCTTAGAAATCAAAAAATCCCAGTTGGCAAAGGCAAGAAAAAAAAAGATTCAAATCGCATCTCTTTTACCTGATACTGTTTTCAGTCTTGCCCCCCTAACACTTCACATAACAACACACAATGAAGCCCTTCACATCGCTATGGGCCAAGGGCTCTCGCTCAATGCTGCTCATGCGCCAGGCCAGGGCCCTAAACACCTCTACTGCGAGACCGGCCGTTGCAACTGCTGGTGCAGCCATCAGAGAGGAGGACATTGAGGCCCCAGGAACCCTTTCGCCACAACAGGAGGCAAGCCAAACCATCTCAAAGAACGCCTTCAAGGCCAACCCACTCAACGGGACAAGACCTATCTACTTGGATATGCAAGCCACAACCCCAACAGACCCAAGAGTTCTTGACAAGATGCTGCAGTTTTACACTGGACTTTATGGGAACCCACATTCAAATACCCACAGCTACGGTTGGGAAACAGACAAAGAGATCGAAGTAGCTAGAAAGCATGTTGCTGACCTTATTGGAGCAGATCCAAAGGAAATAATCTTCACCAGTGGGGCTACAGAATCAAACAATATGGCCATCAAGGGTGTCCCAAGATTTTACTCCAAGACAAAGAAACATATCATTACCGTCAAAACTGAGCACAAGTGTATCTTGGACTCCGCCAGACATTTACAAGATGAGGGTTTTGACGTGACTTATCTGAGCGTTGGAGAAGATGGTCTTATCAATTTGGAAGATTTGGAAAAGGCTATCCGTAAAGATACTGCTCTAGTTTCTGTCATGGCTGTTAATAACGAAATCGGGGTTATTCAACCAATCGAAGAAATCGGGAAAATTTGCCGTAAACACAAGGTGTTCTTCCACTCTGACTGTGCCCAAGCTGTGGGTAAGATCCCAATTGATGTGAACAAGATGAATATCGACTTGATGTCTATTTCCTCTCACAAGATTTACGGTCCAAAGGGTATCGGTGCCATCTATGTTAGAAGAAGACCTAGAGTTAGAGTTGATCCAATCATCACTGGTGGTGGTCAAGAACGTGGGTTAAGATCTGGTACTTTGGCTCCTCCTCTAGTTACAGGATTTGGTGAAGCCTGTAGAATCATCAAAGAAGATATGGCATATGATCAACAGCATATTCAAAGATTGTCCAAGAAATTGATGGATGGCTTGTTATCAATGGAACACACTCAACTAAATGGTTCTGCTGAACACAGATATGATGGTTGTGTTAATGTCTCGTTTGCTTACATTGAGGGTGAATCACTATTAATGGCTTTAAAAGATATTGCATTAAGTTCAGGATCTGCTTGTACATCTGCTTCTTTGGAACCATCGTATGTCTTGCATGCTTTAGGTGCTGATGATGCCCTTGCTCATTCTTCTATCAGATTTGGTATCGGAAGATTCACAACAGAAGAAGAAATTGATTATGTTATCAAAGCTATCAATGAACGTGTGGAATTTTTGAGAGAATTGAGTCCTCTATGGGAAATGGTGAAGGAAGGTATTGATTTAAATACTATTGAATGGTCTGGTCATTAAGTTGAATCCATCAATAAACCAAACCAAAGAAAATGAACAATAACAAGACTAATTTATTCTAATTTAACTTTTTTTTGATTTACAAGGGTTTGCTTTGAGATACTATTGTCATGTCGTCGACGTCATTCACTATTCCTCCTATCTCTATGGGGTCTCTTTTTCATGCTTGTTTTTTTCTATATCTATCTTATATGTGTATTTGTATTTAGGGTTCGTTCAAATGGTTGATCATGTACATTGTATATTCATTCAGCTTCATTGTAGCTCATACCTGAGTCCCATTTAGTCTCTCTATCTTTCTGTGTGTGTTTTTTTTGTTTTTATTTTATTTTATTTTGAAACCGTGGGGAAAGACACCTCCGGAAACAGGCCCGGAGCGGAGGTATCTTGTGGAATCGGACGTTTACATTTCAATGAATCATCTTCATCTCCAAAACCTTCCAATTAGTGCTAAAGCTCTTTTGTGCATCCCATTCACACACAGTCATCCAAAATGTCTACTAAAAACGTCGTTGTTCTACCAGGTGACCACGTTGGTACTGAAGTCACCAACGAAGCAATCAAAGTGCTAAAGGCCATTGAAGAAGTGCGTCCAAACGTTAAATTCAATTTTGAACATCACTTGATCGGTGGTGCTGCAATCGATGCTACCGGCGTCCCATTACCAGATGAGGCCCTAGAGGCTTCTAAGAAGGCTGATGCTGTCCTTTTGGGTGCCGTTGGTGGTCCAAAATGGGGGACTGGTTCTGTGAGACCAGAACAGGGCCTTCTCAAAATTAGAAAAGAATTGAACTTGTATGCCAACTTGAGACCTTGTAACTTTGCATGTGATTCATTGTTGGATCTTTCCCCAATCAAGGCTGACGTTGTCAAAGGTACAGACTTTTGTGTTGTCAGAGAATTAGTTGGTGGTATCTATTTCGGTGAAAGAAAAGAAGATGATGGATCAGGTGTTGCTTCCGATACTGAAACATACTCTGTGCCAGAGGTTCAAAGAATCACAAGAATGGCTGCCTTCATGGCTTTACAACACAACCCACCTTTACCAATCTGGTCATTGGATAAGGCTAATGTCTTGGCTTCATCAAGACTATGGAGAAGAGTCGTCACTGAAACCATTGAAAAAGAATTTCCACAATTAACAGTCCAACATCAATTGATTGATTCTGCTGCCATGATCTTGATCAAATCTCCAACTACTTTGAATGGTATTGTCATCACCTCAAACATGTTTGGTGATATCATTTCTGATGAAGCTTCTGTCATTCCAGGTTCTCTTGGTTTATTACCATCTGCTTCTCTAGCATCTTTACCAGATACAAACAAAGCGTTTGGTTTATATGAACCATGCCATGGTTCTGCTCCAGATTTGGGTCTTAACAAGGTGAACCCAATTGCTACAATCCTATCTGCCGCCATGATGTTGAAATTATCTTTGGATTTATTTGATGAAGGTGTTGCCTTGGAAAAAGCTGTTGGCGAAGTTCTTGATGCTGGTATAAGAACTGGTGATCTACGTGGCTCAAACACTACTCAAGAAGTTGGTGACGCTGTTGCCGCTGCTGTTAAGAAGATCTTGGCCTAAGAAGTTGAAGCACAAAAGCAATAGAATCTCGAGGATTTGACATTTACTAAATACATGTGTAATTCCACATAGAACTTGTAGCCTAAAGTGTATTGTAATGCATCGAAATGGATCAGATAGTAGTATACAAATGAAGGAAATGTCCAATTTTCAGTTCTGTTGAGAAATGAAGTCATCAATATCGATTTCTAAGATTGGGGCAGTACCAGCATTTGAAAAAGTCTTGTTAGATTTCTTAGCTTCTCTTTTCTCAATCTTTTTGAGCTTAGCTAAAGGACCGTATCCAACAATATCATTGTTCAGAGTGAAAGGATCCAAGAAATGTGTCACCTTCTTGAAGTTATCACCAAGTGAAATTATCTCGTGTAAAATATCTTCAATACAGATGATTCCTTCATCACCTAATTTATCTTCAACCAAATTGTTATCATTCAGCTTTATGCTTTTGGATTCATTAGTTTCCTCATCTTTGATGGTGACAGTGGCTCTCTTTTGAATCAATTGTCTAACAGATTGTAAAGAAGGTTTACCTATCACTGTATATGGAGAAATCAACTTCATCAATGGATAGATAGTTTCAGTCAATTTCACAAAAACACCAGTATTAGTATGATTCAGTCTCAACAGAGAAAGGATTTTTTGCACTTTAGATGGGATTTTCACACCATGAGGACCACTGATTCTCACAATGAAGTATAAAGTTGGTTTACCAGAGTAAATCTGTTTAACTTTATGACCTTCATTATCAATCTTTTCGATATAGTTCTTGTTATTTGAATCGCTGACCAGTTTGTTTCTTTCAACTTTGGAAACTCTCTTAACTCTTTCTTGCTCTCTCTTGGTGGCCAAATTTTTAACTACCAGAGTTTCAGCTCTGATGAATTTTTCTTTTCTTTGATTCTTCTTTCTTAGTCTATCTTGATCTTTTTGTCTAGCGAGTTCTTGCTTTTCTATTCTTAATCTGTCAGCATTTCTTCTCTTACGCAAAAGGATCTCCGGATTTGAGTTAAGTTCAACCATTTTCAGATTAATAGAGGGATGAACTTGGGGATTAAAGATGACAGATAAAAGTAGCTCATCGCATACTTTTTCACTTTGAATTCTAAAATTTTTTTTGGTTTACGGAGTGTGTCTACCAATCGAAAGAAATCCTTCTGCTAAGGGCAGCATAGGTTGAGAAGTCTGGTTGAAGGTTGTGTAAAGTGGTGTAAAATCGCATAAATAAGGTACGGATTTGAGCTAAAAAATGGAAGAGCTATGAAACATTGTATAGGGAAGAGATTAGAGCTTGAATGTTTTGTTTCAGACCCTCATTTGGTCCAAGAAACACATACTAAAACGCAAATCTGATTAGTTGATTATCTCATCACACGCATTTTTTGCGTAAACTCATCTACATACGGTAATCTTGATTATCTCCTAGGCAACGGTTCAAAAATTAGTGGTGATGAACTTAGCACTGGCAGCTCTGTATGAAGGCGAAGGAATTGCCATTGTATTGGGGCGCTGACTGGTTGGGGATATATCCAGGTAGATTGTGAAGGGAAAGAAAGAGACGTTTACCAAGAGATCGCTGGACACGTTGGGACTGAATGATTGGATGTCTCGTGTGTTTTTGTCCGCTGGAATCTTTTTCACATTTTTTCAGTCAAGCCCGATAAAGATGGTGTATCATAAACGAGTAGAATAGCTAGATAAAGCTCCATGTGTAAGAGGATACCAGTGAAAGAGACAAATAAAGCTCTTAAGCTCTCAACTTCACCGCGTACTTCTGGAACTTCCTTCTCAAAAGTCGAATAGTTAGAGGTAAGAGTGATCCCTTTCGTAATTTTGCGCAAATATCTCAATGTGTCGGGAAAACCACAGTCTTCCAATGGGAAAAAAAATCTTTGAGATTTGAAGCCGTTCAATTTTCACTTTAGAAGCACCAATTGCTACGAGAAAGAAAGATTTGTTGCTCAGAGACACAATAGAGAGGTCCAAGACACCCCCATCACGTCGCATCTCAACTACGGACAATACTCTTCAACTTTACAAAAGCTTAAGAATTTCGTTGAAACCGTTCAAGTTCATCCTCGAGCGACTTCTTACCAAAAGATCCATTTACTGCTAAAGAAGCTGCTTAGGGCTTTAGCTGTTGGATTCACGTCGTAAAAAAATCACTGACTTAGCATTCGCTTGCAGAAGAAGCACCTCCGGTTATCAGGGAAATAATCCTAGTCCTCATCCGCTACTAGCACCGCTTCAAAACTGCTACCTTGTTGTATCTATTGATCGGGGAGCCATACAAAATTAAAAACCGATAAATCACCGGTGCTCATAACGAATTTTTTTTGGCCCTTGATTTTCCTGTGTTTTGTTTTGTTAGTGAAGTTTTTTCAAATTTTGTTACACAAAGACAACTTTGGATTCCAGCGGGTTCCATCAAAACACACGGCGGCTGATCCAGGTGGCATATCTAAAGGTTCCACAGAACTCACACAGGTTCGGGGACGTTGCCTTTCAACACTGACCTGTCTTTGGGCTTGAATAAAGCGCCCAGATCCTTACGGGTTCTCCTCTTTCTTTTCCCAACACTACCCAATCAACACTAACAGAATAGCCTTCCTGGCAACACAACTACCACTATCACCCCGACAGTCTCCAAGCACAGCAGCAACCCAATTGGAGCAGAACACTATGTCAAACCACGCCGAGATAGCACCATCCCCTCGTCAAGAACACGGTCAGGGCGCTCATTCTTCAGACCAGACTCAGTACCACAATAAACATACACCTTCAGGAATGGACTCCACAAACGGCGGCTCATCTGCAAGCACAGCAGGATCAACCCCACTGGTGCATCCTTACAATCAGGTGAATCAGATTCCCATGATGGTGCCTCACTACCCAACCAACAGCACTTTGCAACAGTACCAGTACCAGCAACAGATGCTTGCCCAGTCACAGTACTACCAGCAGCCAAAACATCATCAGCAGCAGCAACAACAACAACAACAACATACACAGCAGCAGCAACAGCAACAGCAACAACAGGGGTCTCCTATTCATCATGTTCACCACCACCAGCTCCAGCACCCGCAAGTTGGTCAGATATCCATGGCGCCAATACCTGCTCCGCAGTTGCACCACTCCAGCTCACAGCATGATCTCTCAAGCACGCCTGGCCACCAGTTCCAGACGCCAACGAGGTCTTTGGGGCCCTCTTCAATGCCAAATACAAGCACTTCTGCCGCTGCCGCTGCCAATCAACAGCTGTACGGAAACAAACATGGTGCACCTCCAGGAACACCTGAATCTCAAAGAAAGAAGCCAAGAAAGTCTGATCATGCTTTCCCTGGGGATGAAGGAGATCAGGAGTTGAAATCTTTGGCCTATAAAGCTTTAGAATTGCCTTTGGACGAGTTTGCCGCTCAAGTTAGAAGTATTGAGGCGAGTAACCCTTCAGGAGTTTCCACGCCCAATTCAAACTCGAAATCGGCTCAAATCAAGCAAGATGTTACAAAAGAAAGGCAAAGACAAGTGTTTGGTATGACTTGGCTTTTGAGGGCTTGTGATTCTTCTAGTACTTCCGTGGTCCCAAGAAATAGAATCTATGCTCGTTACGTGGGTGTTTGTGCGGACAATGGTGTGAAACCCCTCTCTCCTGCATCTTTCGGTAAACTGGTTAGAATTGTTTTCCCTAATCTCACAACTCGTCGTCTTGGTATGAGAGGACAATCGAAATATCACTACTGTGGTTTGAGATTGATTGGTGATGATAGTAACAACAATCTTGGCAATTCTCCAATGACATCGAGTGCTAATACCCCTCTACACAATCCCTCATTTGAATCATCTTTCTTACCAGGAACACCATACGCTGCTTCGAATAGCCCAGCTTCATTCCAAGCTTCCCAAGCATCCACCCCTTTGATGTCAAATGCCACCACATCAGCAGCAACATCTACATCTGTTTCAAATTTTGCAATCACCTCATTTCTAAATGAGAATGTTACTCAAGAACTGAAGTTCCTTCCAGATCTATTGGATATAATAAACTCCAAAGATGCCGATCTCGATTTGACTCCGCTGAATTTGCCTGATATTAAACCATTTTTACCTCCTTCTACTGATCTGGACATTGCTGATACCCTATATGGGCTTTATAAGGCACATTGTACATCTATTTTTGAGTCCATGAGATACATGCAATTGAAGAAACTTTCAGGTCTTCTGTCTTCATTTCATGGTTCCTTGACAAGTCCAGTTTTGAAATTATATTCTTCAAGCTCAATCTTTCCTTGGGTTAGTGCATGTGACTCCTTGATGTACAGATCAGTCTTAAAAATGTTAGCAAAACTTTCATTGCAAGATATTCCTAATCATGTTCTACAGCAATTGAAACAGGTCTCTCAAACTTTCACTGAGAAGCTTTCAAACTCTTTGACAAATATCCCAGTGAAACTTGCCATGTCCAAATTGAAGCTTTCGAAACAATTTTGCCAATTGATTTCAAGGTTGGTCCGAGTTGCCGAAACTGCTCAGTCCGCTAATAAGGTTTTGGCCCATACCCTTGATAGAAATCTTATGTTGGATGATTGGTCAAAACATGTGAACGTTGAGCAAATAGCATCGAAAGAATTACCATGCGAGGGGGAAAATCATAAAAAAGCTGTTGAAGTTCTTGCAAACACAATTCCAGAGTTATTACGAAAAGAAACCAGTGAATTTGATTCTTTCATTGTTGAATGGGGAAATTATCTCTCAACTTTACCTCAACAGTTTCCAGATATTCCACCACGTTTGTTTCTGTTATGTGCCTCTGCTGTTTTGACTAGTGCATTACGTGAAATATCCTTAGCTGGTGGTGCAGGTTTTGGAGCATGGTGGGTTGTCAGATGCTGGATTGATGAATGGATTGGATGGTGTGCCGAAATGGGTGGATTTCTCTCAAATTCATTCGATGCAAACGCACGGTTGACAGGCTTGACTAATGATAATAATCACTCATACATTAGTGATGGTCCTAAATCCATCAATGCTCTTGAAGCATCCAACCCTCAAGCAGAAGCTTGCAAGAATGAGGAAACAAAGTCAGTTGATGAAGCAAGCGGTTCAGCAACTGTTGATCTATTGGATGGTCAGTTTGGTGGAGTTTTGAGAAATGGAGATGCGAAGGCCAATTCCGCCATCACCTCTGTTGATGATGTTGCAGTGGGAAGAAAAGATTAAGCAGGGTTGTTACATTATCAGCTATGTGTTATTATTCAAAGAGAGAAGTATAGAAGAAGAAGCAAAAAAAACAAAGAAATGTACTATATATATAAATTCAAGAGAAAGAGTAAAAAAAAGCAAAACAGAATATTGGCTTGGGACTATCTCATTCGTGTCTCATTTATAGCTGCTATTAGTTTGAGTACCAGATCATGATGAACAAGGACTGCATTGACTCCTTATGAGATTTTTCATTAGATGGAACTCTGAGAGTGTAAAGACTGATGAGAAGTTTCAAGTCCGATGTTGTTTTATTCATTTACCATAGAAGTGGTTTTGGTTTTGGCTGATTGAATTTGACCTGAATTTCCTTTCTAATTACTTGTTTTTCTTCTACTACTTTCAAGATCTTCTATATTGAAGTTGAATTATTTATGACTATGACAACAGGAGTAAGCTTGCTTTGGCCAGCTTTTTACGAGATATACTTTTTTTGAACCTCCAATGAATAAGAAAGTTTATGATTTATTAAGAGCAGAGATACATGAATGGATGTATGTATGTAGTTTATTGGTTAGAGCAGTGTGTGCCCCGGACAAGGACATCGGGTTTTAATAATAATAGACTTCAAAAGAAGGAAGAATATAGAATGAGAACAGGAAAAGAGAAACATAGAGACTACGGATGTCCAAGTTCAACTTTCTGGGAAAGAAGAAGTCGCCCTCTCCATCAATGAGATCTCAATCTCCAATGCCAGATTATTTACTCGATACGCCTCCTCTGACCCCATTAGAACTGGAAGGTTATCTCGCGGGTACTAAGAATCGATTAATGACAAAGGAGTTGGGAGAAGACATACGGAATATAATACCAGCAAGGTTGCAAATAACAAGTCAATGGAGACTGGCTTATTCATTAGAGCAACATGGTGCGAGTCTACATACGTTATACCGAATGATCAAGCCTGAGAGAGAGCAATATGATAAGAGTGGATATGTTGTCGTGATCAAAGATCGCAAAGGTGATTTATTCGGATGTTACAGTAATGAGTATTTCCATCCTACTGACTCCAGAAGATTTTACGGGAATGGAGAGTGTTTCCTTTGGAAAAGTAAGCTGTTGAATAAAGATGGAGAAGGAACTGGTAAAGATATTCAATTCAAGGCATTCCCATATACAGGGTTAAACGATTTCATTATTTATTGCACATCAGAATTTCTAAGTCTGGGAGGTGGCGATGGCCATTACGGGGTATGGATTGATGCTGATTTGATGGAGGGAGTGAGCGATACCTCGCTAACGTTTGGGAATGAGCCATTGAGTGAAGAGGGAACGAGGTTTGGGATCCTGGGAGTTGAAGTGTGGAGAGTCGGTTGAGTCTACAGTATAAATTAATATTAGTTATGTTCCGTTTACAATCATTAAAATGTTTGCTTTTGTACCATGTCATATGTAGATTTCATCATCGTCATCACCAGCATCTTTACCGTTGAGTTCCCGAGGTGTCAGGTTTCTCGAGAGGATCTTGTCTCTTGCCTGGCTGTATTCAATGGGGTGCTTGGACTCCACGTGTTTGGTGAGTAGGTGTGCCCTTTGTCTTGTATATTTCAAGTCTTTTGACACTTGTTGCAATATCTTCATGCCTCTTTTGAAGCTCTGTTGGAACTCTTGTAACCGTTTTTGAGCCTCTTCCTGTAATGCTATGAGCTCCAATTCTTTGCTTTTCAGCTTTCCCGACGTCTGTGCCTGCGTTGCAATGGACTTGTTGAATTCAATGCTAGAAAGTGCGTTTTCCAAGGAGGTTTGAAGGTATTCCACGGAATCAAACGGAGCAGAGTCTTCTTCCTGAGAGTCGTATGAATCCGTGGACTGGTCGTCGAGCGCTGGGTCAATCCCCGTGTCTCGGACAACAAACGTCTGTGAGTTAATGGACGGTTGTCTGCTGTGCTGCAGCCTCCCCTCTGTCATCCTCTTTGTGGTCAATTGAGTGGGCTGAAGAAGGGCATAGAGTAGAGAGAGAGAGAGAGAGAACTATATACGGTGTCTGGATGTGTTTCCTGGTTATGTATGTTCGCGACTTCAAGATTAGCACATACGACATCATCACCAAAATATCAACAAAAGTCAAACAATTTCGAATTAGCCGCTAAATCAGCAACGGAAACCAACAGCGCTCCAGCGGAATTGCACGGAGAAGAAAGAAAGATGAGCCAGAACGACGTGAAGGACCGTCTGCGCCCCTTCGGACTCACATTCGAGAAGTCGCTGTCCGACCTCATCCGGGGCATGCGCTCGCACCGCGAGCCAGAGGCCCAGCTCAAGTTCTTACAGGATGCCGTTGTCGAATGCCGGCGAGAGGTGCGCTCGCGGGAGATGGAGCGCAAGACAACTGCAGTGTTGAAGCTGGCATACCTCGAGATGTGCGGGTTCGACATGAGCTGGTCAAATTTCCACGTGCTCGAGGTGATGAGCTCGCCAAAGTTCCAGCAAAAGCGTGTGGGATATCTCGCTGCGATCCAAAGTTTCAGGAACGATAACGACGTGCTAATGCTCACGACGAATCTGCTCAAAAAGGATCTCAACTCCTCGCGTGCTGTGGAGGTAGGGCTGGCCCTCAGTGGGATCTCTGCGGTGGTGACGACTGCACTCGCTGCTGACATTGTGGATGATATCATCAGAATGCTCAACCATTCAAAGCCCTACATAAGAAAAAAGGCCGTGCTGGCAATGTACAAGATCTTTCTCAAGTATCCAGAGGCGTTGAGAACACATTTACCAAGAATATTTGACAAACTTGACGATGACGATGATTCTGTGGTGACTGCTACGGTGACTGTGATTTGTGAACTTTCTAAGAAAACACCGAAAATCCTCGTGAGCCTGGCACCTCATCTATATGATTTACTCAAAAGTTCGAGCAACAATTGGATGCTCATTAGATTACTCAAGCTGTTTTCGTCCTTGACCACGGTGGAACCAAGATTGAAGAACAAATTACTAGATCCTGTGTTGGAACTCATGGCCAAGACAAGGGCTTCTTCTTTGATATTTGAGTGTGTCAACTGTCTCGTTTCCGGTGATATGATTGGAGAAGATGATTATCAAATTGCCAATCTTTGCTTGGAGGAGCTAGTACAGTTCTTCAAAGAAGATGATCCAAATCTAAGATACGTTGGTCTATTGGCATTTTTGAAGATTGGGAAAATTAATCTCAAGTTTATCTCCAAGTATAGTGAGGATATACTAGTGTTCATACAAGATGATGATATCACTATCAGATCAAAAGCTCTAGGCCTTGTGGATGGAATTGTCGATGATGATAATTGTTTTGAGATTGTCAAGAAATTAATGATTCAACTTGTCCCAAAAGATGAAATGGATGATGAAGATGCATTGGGTGCGGCAAATGGCACTGAAAGTTTAAGCCTAGTTCCTCCAGCCTTGAAACAGAACACCAAACCAGTCTTAACGGACAATTACAAGAGAGATATCGTTTTCAAAATCTTACAAATTTCATCACAAGATAATTATGCAAACATTCCTTCTTTTGAATGGTATTTGGCTGTTATCTCTGATTTAATCGATTTATCTATAGTCAATAGCATACAAACTGGCGAAGCCTTAGGGGAACAGTTGAGAGATATTGCCGTCAGAGTTCCAAGTATTAGAAAGGATGTTATTGCCACTTCAATCAAAATTCTGAACAATGAAAGCGTTTTGACCAAATTACCTCAAGCTTTGAAACAAGTCATTTGGCTAACGGGTGAATACTCTCAATTTATTAAAAATGGGGATGTACTTATCAAAAATATGTTGCTAAACGATCACAAACTTTTACAGTTGAACTATGATATATTGGCTCTTTATATCCCTTCCATCATCAAAATTTATAACAATTATGTGAATAAGGATCCTTCTTATTGGGATAACATCAAACGCGATTCAATCATGTCATTGACAAACAAAATTGTTCTTTTCCTTGAAAGTCTATCAAACTCCAAGCATTTTGAGATCCAAGAACGTTCTGTGGAATTCTTGGAATTTCTGAAACTGATCATGGAGTCTATTGATCAACATGATCTTAACGCAATGGATCCTCCTTTATTACTGACACAGGCATTACCTTCATTATTTGATTCATGGGAACTGAATCCAGTTGCTCATAATTCACAAAAGAGATTACCTCCACCTGATTTCGATATTGATTCTCCTATAAATGAAGATATGTTTGATACATATTATAGATCTGATGATGAAGAGAGTGAGTTGGAGGAGTTTGAGGAGAAATTGTATGAGGATCATGGATTCATTGAAGAAGATCAGCAAATGGATGAAAGTGCTGGCGATGAACCTTTTAGAGGGCCCAAAGAGATAGAACAAAGAAAAAAGGAAAGACTGGAGAAATTAAAAGACGATCCTTATTATCTATCAGGGGCTTCTACTTCTCAGATAATTTCTCCAAAGACTATATCCTCAAATACACCAAGATCTATAACCCCAACTGTTGAAGTGGAAGATGTTCCAATCAAACCAAAAAAGAAAAAGAAGAATGTTTTGATCTTATCAGATGAAGTTATTGGCAATGTTAATAATGAAGCTTCAGATCAAGATAGCTTAAAATCCTCTAGATCTGCTACGAATTTGGCTAAACCTGCTAAGAAGAGAAATTTGTTGAAGATTGACTCATCAAATTTGGATAATTTCCAATTCGAGGAGACATCGAATGTTATCGCTAATGAAACCGAGATTGGTGCATTAGAAGTTGCTAAATTGAGAGAGCAACTTTCGAAACAACATATAAATCAACAGGATGATAACAATGGAGATGAAGAGGAAGTTGTCATTGTAAGAAAGAAGAAGAAGGAGAAGAAACTGGATGAATATGGGAATCCAGTTGAGAAAAAGAAAAAGAAAAAGAAGAGTTCGAAGACGAAAACTAGTTCTAGCTCTAAGGAAGTCACATCTACTGAACCTTGAAAATTTCAAAGAAAATATACTATTTGCATTATGAACTCAATTGTAGAAGTACGTACTAATAATAAACCTAGCTTATTCTCTTTGATGTATATGATAAAACTCTAGATATTGTAATAAATAAGACCTCAAATAAAACTTTTGTATGAAATCGATAGATAAATAATAAACCCCTCACTTGCTTTAAAACTCGAAATATTTCCCTTCTTTCAAAGCTTCCTCCCTCATAACTTTGGAGCATTCATTCATAATCTTTGCTTGTTTAGCAATTTGACCCAATCTGTTGATGACATGTTCATTCCCATCAACAAATCCATATATAGAATATTTCAACCCAACTCTTTCACAGAATCCAATGACAAGAGGTTGAATCTTTCTGAAGTTATGTCTTGGAACTCTTGGAAACAAATGATGAATAGCTTGAAATTGTAATCCACCATGGAAATAATCAAACCATTCTGGACAATCGACATCCATTGTAGTTCTAATTTGTCTTGAAACAAATGATTCACTTGCACCTAAATCAGAAGTAGACATTGCAAAATGAGATAAAGTGATTTGAACATGAACAATCATCGTTGTGATATGACTAACCATCACATACATAAATCTTGTCCAACCATCTGGTAAAGACCTGTAAACTATGAGATAGAAAAACCACCAATTGAAGAACGCTAATCCAACCAACTCATAATATCTGAACCAAGCTGCTTTGCCATGTCTTGGTCCCAAACCTAGGATGATATGTTCCCAAGATAATCTATAAAGGTTGAATCTTCCAAAGCATAGGATTGGATAGTATAAATAGTCTTGGATCAAAATTGTCTTTTCAGCAATTTTATCAAACCAAAGAAACTTCTCATAATAAGTTGAGTATAAATTGTCCAACAATCTTGAACTAACGGCAAAGAAAGGTAGATGCTGGATATCAGGGTCATGGGCAGGATCATTTGTGATTAGATGATGAACATTGTGGTTTCTTTTCCACCAACCGAGTGACAAACCTCCAATATAAGAAGCCACTGTCATCCCGATCAAATTATCGACTTCATAATGGTGAGTTATGGCAATATGACCAGCATCATGTGCAATGAACACCAGCTGTTGCCATGCGAAGCCAATAGCTATAGCACTGAGGAAATAGTAGTGAAAATAGAGTAAAGAGAAGGAAAGAGTGAACAAAGTGGAAATTCTCATGAATTCTCTAAAATAAGCCCAATAATCACATTGATAATAGCCACCTTTGATGATTAGTTCATGTAGGGCGTTATACTCCTTAGAGAGCCACTCTTGAGTTTCGTAATCAAGTCCCGGTAGCTCTTTCAAGTCATTTTCCACCTGTGAAGCATCATAATTATATAAGACATCACTTGGATCTTTAACAACTTTCTTCTGATAGGCTTCCTTTGTGGACAAAGAGGGTATTTTGATATCATCTGGTAAAGCTGGTGTGATCGTGACGGCTGCTTCCCCGGCCATCTTGTGCTTTGGTTTGCCTTTTTGTTCCAAGATTGAAGGAGATGTGTTTGCAAGTTTTGATGATAATTTAGATCCCAGATCTTCATCGACATCTGAAGGGTCTGTCGAGTTGTTCAAGGAGAAATTCTCACTCGAGTCAGAGCCTGGGCTTGAAGTGTCAATGCATTCGTTGGGGAAACCCTGTGCCTGTTGTTCCAGCGTTCTGAATTTCCCACCTTGGATCGGAGGTCTCATGTTCTCCCATTTGTAGTTGATCTCACCGATTTTCCATCTCAGAAACGTATTCACCGTCTCTTCACAGTGGTAGGCAAGCATTTCATCTGTGGCATCTCTTCCGACCATATGGAACACCGCTTTGTCACCTCCCGGGTGGAATTTCAACCATCTGTTGAGCCTGAGCACTGCGTTTTTGTATACGACTAGGGCATCGCCCTGTGCTATTTTGTCTTCGATTTCTCCTCGCGAGAGCACGCGAGAACTGGACATTTTGGACAAGATCTGGGCGTTACTTTGGACAAACAGTACTGACACCAAAACACAGAGAGAAAGAAGAAGAAAAACAGCGGGATCTCGCAAAGTTTTAATGGTTCGATTTAAACGTGTGAAGATACATATTTCTGACTTTTCCGAGCCCAAAATCAGGTGATCAGATGCCATTATAAAACACGTTCGTGAACAGTCACGAACGCGTTCTACAAATAGTTTCATCTCAGTATTAATTAAATTATTAGTTTATCAGATAGCTAGAAGTTGACTGCTCTCTCATCAATCCAGTTCTCCCATTTCTGTGTATCCTTTCTCAGTACACTCCCGGACATCACGTCGAAATTTCCGTCCAATTGGTCAAAAGTGAACTTTTTGTTGGCATTACCTAATTCAATACCTTCATCTTCATCATTACCGTCCTCATTGTTAAGCTTTGAAACATTTGAAGAGCTCAATTGTCTATAGCTATCAATCTCACTTGCCAGGATTTCTTTGATTTTTGAAGCTTGTCTTGCGCTGAAAAGATCGGATTTGTTACATGCAATCAAAATATCAACACCTCCTGGTCTTCTCTCCGTGAAGGATAAAACCTCAAACAAGAATTTAGCAGCCTCTGTTAATTTCGTTGGGTCTGTGGTAGCATCCACCATATATATCAGTCCATGTATATTAGTGGATTTTTTAATCTCATCAAAGAGCATCCCATGTAGTTTATGATGTCCTGGAAATTCAACGAGTTTGAACTTGGTAGCACCACCCCCAGATGAGGGCAATGGGAACGTTGTCGTAGAGTTTGGTTCCTGAGATGTCACAGTAGGCACAAACTTCCTATAGACAAGCTCGTTGTATAGTGCTGTTTTCCCCGTGTTTGATAATCCACAAATGATAAAAGTTGATTGTCTGTTTGCAGTGGATGAAAACCCCGGTATCACAGCTTTCACACCGCCTTGTTTCTGCGCTAGGAACACACCGACAGATGCGATGATGATAACCACGAGGGTCACATACACAGCATTCTCCATTATTGTGTTGTTGTAGTGATATAGTTATTTAGATGGAGGATTATTGTTTTTTTCAAGTGAAAGAAAGTGAAGAAATACGTGGCTCGATCAATTTATATATATGTACGTCTCTTTATACGTTTCTATTATACAATTCAGTCAAAAGTGATCTTCTTTGGCTTTTTGGACATGTCAACGTCCTTGAAGAAGGCACCGTAGGCACCGTGTTCTTTTTTCTTCGTGTGACTGCCGAACTTGAGCAGATCATCGGGAACGGGCTGGTTGGCTCCCTTGAGCACATTGATCAAGGCACCACTCAGATGCTTCTCTTGCTCTGTGAAAAGGGTATGTGCGGTCCCGTACTGGCCAGCTCTCCCAGTTCTCCCGATTCTGTGCACGTAGTCCTCCACTGTCAACGGGAAAGTCAAGTTGATCACAGTCTTGACGTTTGGAATGTCCAGCCCTCTAGCAGCGACATCAGTGGCCAGCAACAAGTTGGATCTCCCACTCTTGAAGTCACTCAGAGCAGTGGTTCTCTGCTGTTGAGTCAAATCTCCATGGATGGCACTGACATGATACCCCTTACCCATTAGCATTCTCTCAATACGGGCAGCTTCTTTCTTATACAGGGCAAAGATCAACACTTTGTCATCCTTCTTGTTCCCTGATTGATACTTCTTCAGCAAATCCAGCAGTTTGTATTCTTTACCTCTTGGATCAACAACCTCAACAACTTGGGTGATTCTCTTATTAGCACTCAACTCATCTCTGTTACCAATACTGATCTTCACAGCGCTCTTCATGAAACCCTGTGCCAACTCTCTCACCTCTTTAGGCCATGTGGCAGTAAACATCAGAGTTTGTCTGTCTTCGGCATTCGATTGTCTCATGATGTTCTTGATATCTTCCTCAAAACCCTTTTCCAACATTCTATCAGCTTCATCTAAAACCAGATATGAAACATGACGTAAATTAATAGACCCTTCATTCATCAAATCAATCAATCTCCCCGGAGTGGCAATTACAACATTTGCTTTTTTCAAATCTTTACGTTGTTGATCTTTTGGAACACCACCATATAGACATACAATGTTTAATGACACTTTATCCGTCAAAATCTTCAAATTATCATAAATCTGACTTGCCAATTCTCTAGTTGGAGACACAACAAGAACTTTGATACCCTTGGTTTCATTCTTAGTGATCAAGTTATTAATAGCTGGAACACCAAAGGCAAAAGTTTTACCTGATCCAGTCTCTGCAACACCAACAACATCTCTGGATAATAAAAGGTATGGCCATGCAACAGCTTGGATAGGAGTTGGCTTTGGGAATTTGGCAATCTCGTTCTGGACTTTCTTATCGAATGAAATATGACTGAAGGATAACAAAGGTCTGAGCTTAAGGTCTAATGAATCCTCCACAGTAACATCATTCTCTTTGTAAAAGGCTTCAATATCTGATTGTGGTAAAGAAGATAATTCTGAAGATTCAACATATTCACTGGCAGAAGAGACAGCAGCGGCGGCATTTACATCCAAATGCTCGAAAACTTCTTTCTTATCTTCCTTTTTCTCTTTCTTTTCCTTCTTCTCTTTCTTTTCCTTCTTCTCTTTCTTATCCTTCTTCTCTTTCTTTTCCTTTTTTTCTTTCTTTTCCTTTTTCAGTCTTTTCTTCTCTAACTTCTCCTCATCAGAGGTGGCTTTTCTCTTCTTGTCTTTGATCTCGTCAGTCATTCTTACTTAAATCTCTCCTATCAAATTAATACCCAGATTCGAATATATTTTCAATTTTTCAACTCATCTCATAAAAAAATTTATATGCCTTCACCCAAAAAGGAAACGTTACTAGCGATGAGTATAATTGATAAGGGCACTTTAGTATACCGATTTTGCAATCTTCACTTCGTTTATTTTCATTTTAAAACTCTTTCTAGTGACAAGAGCTGATGCCCTTTACTACAATTAGGAGTATCAGATGTGCAAAAACTTAGCTAAATACATTAGGTCACAAGTAATATCTAAAGTTCTTGTTTTCTTTATCAGTGAGATCCATAAACTCATAGTTATGAGGAGGATTGAAGTAATCGTCTCCAAGTTCCAATGCCTCCTTGTCTCTCTTTCTATTCTCCAAGCTGTATGAGACGTACAATGCTAATAAAAACACTAATGAAGCAGCGTTTAGAGCTGCAATTGCAGTTTTGGCTGGTATGTAATCAGGGGCATCTGAAGATCTAAAGGTTTGAGGACCAATTAGGTTACCAACACAGTAGGAAATGAAATATAGTGCACTGGTAGTATTCTTCTTTGTGTATCCCAGAACATTAGTTGTAATCAAAGCCAAAGCAGTGACCCAGCCAATCCCTCCGAACGAGTTTAGATAATAACCTGCTAATTGAACCTCTTTGTTGGCTCCAAATGCCAGCATACAACTTGCTGCAAATGAAATGGCAAAGAGGAAAATACCAACTAAAGTTCTTTGCTTGGTAATAGCAACAAGCCCCCACACACAAAATGCAGAGAATACTTGAACAGCACCACCTGGAAGTCCCATAAGTAAGGATTGCAATTCTGAAAAGCCAAAAGACTGTTTCAGCAAAATGGACTGAAAACTACCAAGTCCACCATTTGGCACTGTTGAGGCCAAACCATGTAAAATATAAATATAGGTTCTATGGTCCTTGAAAACCTCTTTGAACTGATACATTTTGAAAGTCTTTGAGCCAAAACCCTGTTGATTAGCCCTTATTCTCTCCACAGCAATTGCACGTTCTCTTTCATTCAAGAACCAAGCTTCACCAGGGTTTTCTGGTAGATAAAAGTACAAGATAGTACCAAGGGTAATAGTTAAGAACCCAGTAACCAAGAACAGAACTTGCCATGCGTGTAGTGTAATAGTATCCTCATGTCTGGCAAGCCCATACGAGAACAGGCCACCAAGGATACTTCCAAATCCATTAGACGAGAACCAAATGGCAACACGACTGAATTGCTCATCCTTCTTGAAGTATCTAGCAGTAACATTGACCATCCCTGGAGAGATCACACTCTCGAAACATCCTAAGAACAATCTTGCACATAAGATAGATCCATAATTCCAAGCAGAGGCATTCAAAGTCAGAATAGCTCCCCATATAATGATGAAGGCGCTCAAGGATCTGGTTAAGGGTAATCTTTGCATTAATCTCACAAATGGGTATTCCAAGGCCAGATATCCGCCATAAAAGGCAGACCCCAAATTCGAATACTGTCCACTTGTCAAGTTCAAGTCGGTTAAAAGTCCCATAATGGAGGTGTAGCTCACTGTAACCTTGTCCATATACTGAATAGCATAGACAAAGCAGATCAATGGTGTAATAAAAAAGTCCAGCTTTCTCAGCACAGCTCGTTCTTCAGCTGCCGTGTATTCGATTCCTTCTGTATGCTCAGCGTATTTCAGAGCTTCATCAGCCTTGGAGTAGAACTGGTCGCTGTGTTGGGATGCTGAGTCCTCGTGGACTTCAACTTCAACTTCAACTTTTGTGAGATCCTTGGATTCTTCGTCTGTGACGGGCATTTGTTCTTTGCCTGATTGGTTTTCTGTTGTATCGTCAAAAGAAGGGGGTGATACTTTGACCAATTTATACCATCCACAAGACTTGTCGCAGCTACTTCCCAAACGTGCACCGTCACCGGAGTCAAACTGAGCTCTTTACTACTTATCAAACCCAACGAGATAAGCCAAGATCTTAGCAGCGAAAATAAGCAGGGGTTGATCTGACGATCATATAGATAAGAGTGCACAGATAGATACACCCCGTCAAGGCAGAAGCAAAATTAGAGAACGATAAGGAAGACAATAGGCAGGGAGCACATACATACGTATACATAGTCTGCCAGTCTCCATAGCCAATAGCCATTCTAGCTCTCTAACAATGGAGCGTACCTGTCATATAGCTGTCAATCTCATGACGGCAGCCATTCATCATGTACCCTGATAACAGGATCAAGATTCTTCAGGGAAACAACGGACTTATTTCCTCATTGGTCAACCCAAAGTTTCAGATAGCAGAAGAGGAAGACGGAAGAGAAAAGAGGGAAGAGGGAAGAAGGTGGAAAGAGGCTACACGGGGAACTGTCCAAATCAGGACATGAAGGGACTTCTGGGTTCCTATGTGTATTCTTTCCCAAGGATTTATGGTCTAATCGTCAGTCAAATTAGTCGCATCCCCGTAGCTTACAATTTGGGACTCTTCCCCTTGAAATGATCCAGACCTCTAAGATAGACATCTTTTGTTTACAAATTCTCCAAAACTGGGCAGATAATCCTGTTTTGATTACGCAGGTAAATAGTAGTGATGGTTGATGCTGAGTATGCACTCAAACCGAGGAAGCTGATGATCCTGAAGATGCTGAAAAGAGTGATGACGGGTTTATCAATTTATATGAGACTATTTATTATTAATGTGCACATGAGTTATGATTTTACTAGACAACGTACGAATCACCTCTTTTGGAGAGCTTTGATATAGATAGCATTTCCCCACAGAAGTCTTTTTCAAACATGACTTCTCGTCTTCTAGTCTTCTCGTACAACCAATTTTGGTTTTGTTATAGGAAAGTTTTGTAAAAATAAAAAAACACTCAGGGGTTGGGAACAGAGCGCCACCAAGTTTGAGGGACAACAGAACCAAAATGGATGAAGAAGCTGCTCCAAGAAGGTCTTCTGACGCCAAAATGGTAGAGTACGATTTAGAAAGGTTCAGAATGTTAATCAATATCACAGTTTTGCCTCTTGTGGAGATTCTTCAGAATCCCCGTGCCCGTTTAGAAGACTTTTTCTTTAATGAAAACTTTTATTTCTTTGAAAGACATGATGATGATAATGCTCAATTCTCATATTTCGCTTCTCGTACTACTCATATAACAGGGTCACTTACTGAAATTCTCGAGGCGTTCTTGGACCAGGTGAAAAAGCATGTTCCAAATGAAGTTTGGAGATTAAACTCCGCTGTCTCAGCTAGCGAAAGAGAAAGAATAACCCAGTATGTTAACGCTACATGGCAAGTGATAATCGACTCGATTCACCAACACTCACAGTCTGGAAGTGAAGAACAGGAAGGTCCTTGCCAGGAGTATGTATGGTTTCTTGGATGCCTCCAAAATGCACACAAAGTGTTCATAAACAGAGACATGCGTTGGCCAAACTTATCTACTTCATTGGATCCTAAGAGCCTTCCAAGCATCACAGCGGTCTCATCGGGAACTACAGGATACTGTCCAAAAGTGCTTCCTAGAGATGAAGGCAACTGTCCTTCTATCTCAAAAAATGCCAATTTTGATGCTGCTCATGCTAAACTTCAAGAACTTCACAGGTCAATTCAGAGAAATTTTGTACAAACAATTGAAAGGCATATCATCGACTCCGCTAATCTTCAGGACTTTACCCAGGCAAAGGCCCTATGCAATTGGTGCGGCAAATGTATTAGCATTTTAAATGGCAAGAATAGCTTCCGATTTGGTGCAAGTCAAATGGAGAAGAGATTTGTTCAAAGTGCTACAGGCTTGAATGTACCTATTGGTGAGATTTTGGAACTTACCGGTTTGGATGGTTACTGGATTAACTTCATTAGAAAACCTTCAGCTATTTTCAGACCGGACCTCACATGGTCTTTAGAACAAGCAGAACCACCAATGACAAAAGTACTATCAATGGTCGAATTTAAGGGTCCCCTCATACACAACTTACTAGAGGAGGCACATTCAGGGTGGAAGGTCAAAGATGAAGATCTCTTCGGTAGCATACAGCAACAAATGGTGTTATATGGCGTTGAACTCATGAAGCACGATAGTCTTTTCCTAACTGATGGGATCTATACCCTAATGACCAAAATTAACCCAGATGCTTTTGCGAGTGATATCCGAATTGATGGAGATACTGCTACGTATACCAGAGAGAGCATTCAAACTACTTTGTTGATCAACAAGCAATTACAATCACCAGGAACATTGACTTTACAAGCGATAATTCTCGCTGATGCCTTCAGCACTTTGTCAGAGTATCTTGACCAAAAAAGAAGTCTTTCTAAAGATGAGTTTGAAAATCTTCTTGAGAATGAACGAAAAAAGTCAAGAGATTACCGGGGCTACTTTAGCCGTCCTAAAGAGTCGCAATCTCTACCAATCTTACAACAAGAAGCTGGAGAAAGCCGTCAACATGGTACGTCCAGAAAAGGAGTTCCTCTAATGGAATTGACTGGGAATTTCAAGTGGCCAAACAGTGATGGCTTGGATCTTCTTCAGTTCGGTCCTTATTATAATTCTCAAGTTTTGAAGCTTACAATAGATGATTGCAAGAAAATATTTGATCAAGATTTTACGATCGAAGGTAAAGGGCCGAAAGACTATGTCATCCTCAAGATCTACAATATCCCTTTCTACATGGACGCTTATGAGGGAGAGGTTTGGGATGTATTTGGCTCCGATATGTTCCCCAGTTGTGGTGAATTTGTGCATCACATGCTCCGCCATTATAAAGATGAAGTACGGGTTTATGAGAAGATTGAGGGTAGTGGGAAAGAACTTAGAGTCCCCCGTTGCTATTTGACGGGACGTATAGAGCTGAGAAGAAACTGGACGCATCTGTTTGAGGGAATGTATTTGTTAATGGATTACATTGAGCCAGATCTTGCTAAGACAGAGAAGCTCTTGAAGGATGATACGGGATTCCATGATGACAAAATTCAAAGTCAGCTGCGTCGTATTGTGGAAGAGTTGGGTCTCATAGGCATCAGGTATGATGATCTAAAGAAGGAGAACTGTATCATTACTCATCAAGGCGAGATTTATCTTATTGATTTCTCTCACGTAACATTTTTGGAAGATTTTGAGCAGGGGAAGACGTCTTTTCCACCTGAGAAATATGGGAACAATGGAAAGTACTACTCACACGCGAATGGTACCCACTCTTCCTTTGGGATTTGAGATTTTTTTAGAAGTCTTAATTCGGCGAGAGATATATGTGAGTTTCTGCGAAAACCTACCGAGAATCTAGTCTGAATAATTGTGGTATGTATTCCAAATTCTGACTTTTTCTAAAAAACAGATGTCATGTTTTGGGATAGCGAATTTTTATCCCGAAAGCTGTCCTTTTGATTAAATTGTTATAATTACTTTAGTAAAAGCCTGATCAAAGGCAAATGAGCAATGTAGAATAATACGGCTTTGATTTCTACCCTTACAAGTTACTTTGGTCTTTGTTCTACTTGTTTTTAATCATATCCTCCCATATCTCTCCTTGAACACTGCTTTCAAAAGCGAAATTAGAAGAAGTGGAAAGCTATACAATTTATATCACATCGATGAAATGTTCTCGATGTTTCTAAAATTAGCACAAGCTGGATAGAATGCTCTTGATGTCTCTAAAACTAGAATAAGATCAATAGACTGTTTCTTGATGTTTCCAAAACTAGAATAAGATCAATAGACTGTTTCTTGATGTTTCCAAAATTAGGATAAGAACATCATAAGTATGTGCTTAGAATGTGGCTAAGTTAACCCGAACACCAATACAGCCCAAGCATTTTTGTGTCAAAACTGATAAGCTTCAAGAGCCCCGGAATGTCAATACTTGATCGATATAGCTTTCACAACTCTCACCAATAACTCCATTCAACCAATAAATGCTCGGATTTTCAAAGAAGTTGCAGAAAAAAGACAGGAGTCTTTACAAGTTCCAAGGTGATCGCCCTTACCCTTCTACAGAGAGTCTAGTTTCAAGACAAAAGAGACATATCATTGCTCAG
>JAJMFO010000015.1:125533-145298 GCA_030574715.1 Xingzhongia strasburgensis
GAGATTTATCTTATTGATTTCTCTCACGTAACATTTTTGGAAGATTTTGAGCAGGGGAAGACGTCTTTTCCACCTGAGAAATATGGGAACAATGGAAAGTACTACTCACACGCGAATGGTACCCACTCTTCCTTTGGGATTTGAGATTTTTTTAGAAGTCTTAATTCGGCGAGAGATATATGTGAGTTTCTGCGAAAACCTACCGAGAATCTAGTCTGAATAATTGTGGTATGGGCGACTTCCCGTAAGGCGAAAAACCAAATTTTCTCGCGACGAATTGTCTTAACTATGGGGTTTTGTTAATTAGACACCGTTCATCAGCGAAAATAAAAATCGCTATTTTTTTTCGCTATCCTAACGAAAATTTATAGCGAAAAAAAATTCAAAAGGTAGTTCATCAGCGAAAATTGAATTTCACAGAGATTTTCGTTATTCTTACATAATATGCCCCTGAACACCCGAACATCACATCTCTACATCAATACATACAGTATCTAAGACGCTATAAGTTAACACTTTAATTAGCACTAATCCGCTCTACATTTTCATAAAGCTAGTTTAGCTCTGCGTTATGCTGTCTTTAGCTATATAATATCAGAGTTTTCGTGTTATTTATATACATGGGGCATTCATTGACGAGAATATTTAAAATTCATTAATTTTCGAGCTTAAACAATATATAAAAAGCCAGGATTTGGGGTTCTTCTGGCCCTTTTATGCTTATAATAACTGCCGAAGCAAAGAAGTATCTTTATGAATTATCACTCTATCGTGAAAGGACTTGTTTTACTAATAAATTGTTGGATTAACTGACTTGATATGAAAGCTCAGAGATTAGCGAAAATTCAAAAAATAGCGAAACCCACTTTCGCTATTAGCGATCGGGCTGGTCGCTATTTGCGATTTTCGCTATTTTTTTTTGCTTATATAATCAAATTTTTGCGTGTCCTGACAAATTTAACGAAAATTTGGATTTTTTTTTCGCTGATGAACGGTGTCTATTTTCATAAATTTTGTAAAACCTCTTAACTATGTAAAAAACCAAATCTATGATAGAAGTCCTGCTTTTAAACGCTTTAAAAAGGCTTGCGCAATGCTTAAAAATTACATGTAAAGATCGCTATAGGTATATTGGACCCCAATAAACCCATTGTAGCACTAAAACCTATATTACAGGAATGCGTAAAGGCGTTTGATATTTCGTTTTACAAAAAGATTCGTTTTTAACGTTTTCTGAAAAACCAATTTTTTTTAGCATTTTCCTACATTTCGTCAAAAGTGCCCAAAATTTGGTAAAATTTGGTTTTTCACATTTCGTAGGACGTAAAACCGTAGGACGTGTTTTACGTCCTACAAAATTCTTGAAAATTTGGTAATTCACGAAATACCAAATTTTTTGTTTTTCGTTCGCGACGGATTTTACATAGTTAAGAAAATTCATATTTGGTTTTTCGCCTTACGGGAAGTCGCCCTATGTATTCCAAATTCTGACTTTTTCTAAAAAACAGATGTCATGTTTTGGGATAGCGAATTTTTATCCCGAAAGCTGTCCTTTTGATTAAATTGTTATAATTACTTTAGTAAAAGCCTGATCAAAGGCAAATGAGCAATGGAGAATAATACGGCTTTGATTTCTACCCTTACAAGTTACTTTGGTCTTTGTTCTACTTGTTTTTAATCATATCCTCCCATATCTCTCCTTGAACACTGCTTTCAAAAAGCGAAATTAGAAGAAGTGGAAAGCTATACAATTTATATCACATCGATGAAATGTTCTCGATGTTTCTAAAATTAGCATAAGCTGGATAGAATGCTCTTGATGTTTCTAAAACTAGAATAAGATCAATAGACTGTTTCTTGATGTTTCCAAAATTAGGATAAGAACATCATAAGTATGTGCTTAGCACAATTTATCAGAATGTGGCTAAGTTAACCCGAACACCAATGCAGCCCAAGCATTTTTGTGTCAAAACTGATAAGCTTCAAGAGCCCCGGAATGTCAATACTTGATCGATATAGCTTTTACAACTCTCACCAATAACTCCATTCAACCAAGAAATGCTCGGATTTTCAAAGAAGTTGCAGAAAAAAGACAGGAGTCTTTACAAGTTCCAAGGTGATCGCCCTTACCCTTCTACAGAGAGTCTAGTTTCAAGACAAAAGAGACATATCATTGCTCAGTTGAGTTTGGATCAACGCTTTGGTGAGTTGAAAAAGTGAGAGCAAATACCAGTAATGTTAGTAATAGTTGTGTGCTTTCCTATAAAGAATATGCTAACCCTTGCCAGCTCTCTTTCCCAGAAGAAGTTTTTCGATGAAATTCAACACCCCAATGCTATTGTCGAAGAATATGGAAGACAAGAATTGCTCAAGCAACAGAACGACAACTCTACATCGTTTTCAATACTGCACAAAAAATCAGACTACGAAGTGGCATTGATTACTAGTGTGGATGCTAAATTTGGGTATATGACAGAAGCACAAGAGCTGGAAGAAAGAAGGATGGCCATAGACTTCTTGGAAAAAATGAGGACCGCAATGAAAGACCTTAAAGTGGAAACTTGGGCTGATACTATAGACAGAAAGATACCTACAGGCTTATTCAAAGGCCTTATGGGACTAGATTCAAGCAAGGATCAACTTTTGAAGGAGATTAAAGCTGAAATTCAACATATTGTGATTACAGGAGCTCTAGATATACATGAGCGTGAGATGAGAGAGTTACTCGGTGACACTGTCAACGTGAATGACGCTCAAGAGGATACTACTACAGAGCAAGATTCATCTGCTGTTCTACTGCCAAATGATACCAATGGCCACGAACTGAAACCCGCCAACACAGAAGCTGACAGTACCATAACAAGTGCTACAACCGACCTGGAGGAACAGAGCATGGCCAATGAAGAAAACGGAACAGCTGTGGTGTCCATTCATGGAGGAGCTGTAAGTAATATGCCAAAAGGAAAGTCAACAGAAGATGAGGAGGTTGATGGCTCAGTATGCGAAGATACTGAGGAAACCCCATTGGCTGAAGAAGGGAAAGAGGAAAATCAGGGAGAACAAGAAGATACAAAGATGAAAGGAAAGCGAGAGAAAAAAGAGAGTATCCGAGAAGAAGAAGAGTTCAAAGAGATAGAAGAAGAGAGAGAACAATTGAATAAAGATGAAAAGGAGCTCGATGAGTTGTATGGGTATCAGATAAAAGGTAAGAGATTGGAAGAAGACTATAAAAATAGAGGAGTTAAGAAAGAACAAGAGAATGACAATGAAGTTAACATTTGGAATGCCACTTTGGACAACAAGAGGCTTAATAAGGAGGATAACGAAAAGAAAGACGAGCTCAAAGAAGAAGGAGGAAGAGAGAGAAAAGGAGAAGATGATGAAAAAGAAGAAGATCATCGACTGAAAGAAGATAAAGAAGAAAAGGGAAGACAGGAAGATAACGAGAAAAGAAATCAAGAGGGAGATAAACAAGGTAGAAAAGATGATAAAAGAGAGCGAGATACCGATGAGACAATTAAAATGGAAAAAGGAAAAGGTGAAGAAGGAGAGAATCAAGGAAAGAAGCCAAAAGATGAAGAACAGACAGTGGAGAGAGAAAAAATCGGGGAAATAGAAAACCCAGAAGAGAAACTAGAGGAAGAAGAGAAGAAGAAAGAAGAAAGTATGGATAACAACGAAAAGAAGAAGGAAAAACAAGATCAAAATGATGACAGTGACCCAGAAATGGATGAGCTAACAAAAAATATTGACCGACTTTTGACGAAAAGGATGAAGAATCCCAGTGTCTCAAAGCTGAAAGTGAAAGAGCTCTTGGAATTATTCAATGATGGATATGAAGAAAGATTCGAAAGTGAACCCAGGGAGACAAATGGGAATGCAAAAGAAAAAGCTGAAAGTGAAGAAAAAGAGGATGATGATGTTGATGAAGTTGATTCTATGCTGTTACTTTCTCTGGTCAGGGATGATTTTGAATCGAGTTTTAGTACTCTTCGTGCACAAATCGATCTCACACAAAAAGAATGTTTCTTGAAGTTGGACTTTCTTGGTGGCACTATTAGGAACATGAAGAGGAAGAAGAAGTAATCGAGGGAAACTATATAGCCTATCGTGAAATGAATGTGATTATGGTAAAAATGGAGACTTACTTTATAAATTAGTGCCCTAACCACCTCATCGCTGCGGGTAATGACAAGAGCAATTACGTAATACATACAAATAATTTTTTTTTCTTTTACTAGAAAAGACGTTTGAATTATAAGCTCTTTTTATCTCATTTTACTCATTTAGGTCAGTAAACAAACGATGGCCAGAAAGAAGTCAGCATCAAAGAGAGCTCGTGAGGCAGAAGAGGCACAGAAGCGCGAAGAGCAGCTGAAAAACGCCGAACCAGAAGTCAGAAACCAAATCGAAGAAGAGTTTGAATCAGAAGATGATGAGAGTTCCAGTGAGGAAGAAGATGACTACGGTGAGCTGATCACTGAAGATGTCGAGGAAGGGATCAATCAGGTCTTGGATGCAATCAAGAAGGGAGATAAAGCTCTGTTTGATCCAACCAAGAAGTTCTTCGGGGATTCAGATAAGAAACAGTCAACTGAGATCAAAGAGAAGCATAAACCTATATACTTGAAGGATTACCATAGAATGAATCTTTTATCAGGACAAGCTTTGAACGACGAAGAAGGAGATGGTGACGATGATTTCAAGACGTATGACGAACAAAAGAAAGAAGAACGTGAGGAAATTTTGTCTGAAATCAAGAACGCATTCAATGATATTGAAAATGACGATGATCAAAGTAATAATGATGATGATGGTGATAATGATGACGATTTTATCGTTAAGAAGAGCAAACCTTCTGTTGCAGAAACTGCAAAGAGAGTTCTCCCTGATGCTACTAAAGATGAGGAAAAGTTTTTGGAGGAGTTTACCAAACAACACGCATGGATCCCACATAAAGGTGATAAAACCATAGATCTGGACGGACAGGGTGAAGATGACGAAGAGTTCGATGATGCCGTTGAAAAGTTTGAACATGCTTATAACTTTAGATACGAAGATCCAAACTCCACAGAGATCATCAGTTATGCTAGAAATCAAGCCACAGTGAGAAGAAATGAACTGGCTGGTGGGCGTAGAAAGAAAAGAGAGCTAGAGAGAGAGGAGAAGGCTAAAGAGAAAGAAGCGAAACAGCAAGCTATCCAGAAGAAGAAGAATGAAAAAATCAATAAATTGACTGATATTTTGGAACAAGTGAAGAAAGAATATGGTGCCGAAATTGATGAGAAATTAGCAAAGAAGATTAGTGATAGTTTACTTGATAAAGATTTCGATGATTCTCAGTGGGATTCTTTATTAGGTGAGATATTCAATGATCAATTCTATAATGATGAGATCCAGAAACCAACCTGGGATGATGATGATGAGATCATGAAGGATTTCAAAGCTGGAGATGATGATAATGACGACGAAGCATCAGAAGATGAGGTACAGGACGAGGAAGAAGATGAAGTAGAGGACAAAGGTGAAGAGATTGAAGAAGAAGATGATGATGAAGTGAATGAACCACCAGCAAAGAAGTCTAAGAAGGAACAAATCCATGAAAAATCGTCTAAAAAGAAAGAGAAGAAGAAATTAAAAGAGCTGGCCGAGAAAGTTGTTGAACAGAACAAGTTGAAGATTATTGATCAAGTTGAAGATGAACGTGAAGGTCGTTCTAAAGAGAGAAAGGACACTTTTAAATATCGTGAAGTTTCCCCAGAGACTTTTGGCTTGAGCACTAGAGAGATTTTCCTTGCTGATGATGCTCAATTGAATGAATTCATTGGATTAAAGAAACTAGCACCATATAGACCAAAAGAGTTAAGAGTGAAAGAGAGAAGAAAATTGAAAAAGAAGAGAGCTTTAGAAGAGTGGAGAAAGAAAGTTTTTAAGAATAAAGAAGGCCCAAAAGGTGATATTGATGAGATTTCTATTCCTGTTAATCCAAAGAAGCATAATGATAATCCTAAAAAGAGAAAATTGACTAAATAGATTGATTAAACTAAATTGCATACAGAAAGTACTTTTTTTTACAATTTTATTATGAAAGTAGTGATACAAACTATTTATGTAATAATAACAGACTCTTTCTTTCTTTTTGAATAACCACCCCAAAACCAATACTTAAATAACATGAAAACTAGCAAAAAGCAACAATAAATCAATAGAATGTAGAAAATCTTTATTGTTCATAACGATTAAACCGACTTGAAAAAGTTAAAATAGATCTATTTTCTCTTGGTCTCTCATTGGCAACACCTCTTGGTCTATTATTTGATCTTCCAAATCCTAAAATAGAACGAGTTCCACCTCCTGGATGCATTTCTTGTTCCTGTAATCTTGCATTTCTAGTTAGCCACCAATTAGCCAATATTGTAAATAATAAAGCCATGAATACTAAAAACCCTAAAATACCAAAGAATGGAGCCAATCCAGAAGCATCTTGCCATGGGACCATAACATTCATACCAAACAACCCAGTGATTAAGTTCATTGGAACTAACAAAGTACCAATCAATGTAACTTTAGAAAGCATTTCTGTAACTTTGTTATTAGAATTGAAAGATTCAACTTGCAATTGAGCCAGATAATTAGAATGAGATCTTGAGAAAATCTTCTCATAAGATGATAAATTTTGATACATGGTAACAACATGATCTTGAATATCACCTAAATATAAAGCAATATCAGCTCTTGGTTGTGCTTGATAACCTTGTGCTTGTGAAGATAGATGAGCCAAATTAACACTTGAAGTTAGCGCAGGACCAATACCCTGTGCCTCATCTTGACAACGTTTAGCAAACATTTTGATAACATCAGCCTTTCCAGATAATAGTCTCATCAAAGTCATAACTTTTCTACGAGATTCACCAATTTTCTGCAACATATGACTGAAATCCATTTCTCTCGATAGGAAAACTTGATCTTCAATGGCATCAGCTTCGTATTCAATGGCATGAATCACAGGAGCAAAACTATCAGTAATATCATCAATCAGGGCATAACATAACCAATCAGCACTCACATCAACATAATCACGTAATTGTCTAACACGTCTTCTGACATTGACTGCATGAGAGACTGGTCCGAAATGGAAAGTCAGGACACCTGATTTGAAAACCACGATATAAACATTGATTGGTTCCAAAAAATCTTCAGATTCTTTATCACTTTCAAAAGTATGGAAACAAACAAAATAATAACTTCTGAATAATTCCACTTTTTCACGAGTTTCTTGCATTCTAATATCTTCAGCTGTCAAGGGATGGATTCCAAAAGCTTTAGCTAAAACCTTCATTTCTGCATCAGTTGGACAAATACAATCCAACCACCAAGTTGGTTGACCTTTTCTAAACAAATCTTGGATAGATTGACCAGGTTTCACCAAGTTTTGAATCTCTGGAGCATGAATAGTTTCATCAGATTCCGAACAAAAGAAACTGAATCTATCGGGTGGAACTTCTTCACCTTCAACTTTATTTGAGCCAAATTGGACACCATTAGAAGACGAAGAATCCAAAGATAATCTGGAGGAGTTTGCTTGATTCAGTTTTGGTGTGTATTTAGCAGCAGCAGTTGAAGAATCAGAGCTCGTGGTATTGAGAAAGCGTTCTTGTTTCAAAGCCTCAGCTTCAGCTCTTGATTCCTGGATAAACTCATCAATTTCATGGAAATCAATACCGTTAATCTTGACATGTTCAGGCACCATGGGGAAACAGACATCCTCCTCTGTCTCCTGGGATTCCCTAGAGCGTTGTGAATCGGCATCAACAGAGCTTACGGCAGAGGACCTAGTCAAACGACGACGACGGTCAAAGTCTGCCATTTCAATATCTGGATTAGCCTCACCACTTCTGGAAGAGCGTGAGATGGTTTTGCTCAAAGGAGCAATCACTGGAGAAGAGTCTGAATGGCCTTTTGATGGCCTGTGTGATGGTTTGTTGAGCAGGATACCGGCACTGTTGTGCCTCAATTGCTCTGTAAAGGACTTTGAACGCTCTCTTGGCTTCTGTTCCTGCTCTGGATGCAGGGTTTGGCTCAAGCGGGAAGGTCTCACGTGGGTGTTGGCACGGTGCAAATTGCGCTGCTGGTGTGCCGGCGAGTCCTGGATGGCACACTCATCATTATCAACAGTGTTGTTCTTATTGTTGTTATCATCATCATCATCACAAAGAGCAGGAGGAGGCAATCTCTCGTCGAAAACAGAGCCACGGCGGATCGGCAGCGAGTCAGCCTGGTGGCGATGGTCGTAGAGGTGGTCCGTCTTGATCGAATTTGTCGTGGAGTGTGTGGATTCCTGGTCTGACATTGTTTCTTTCTTAGCTTTTTCCTTTTATATAGATAAAATCACTTATTTCTTCTCAAATTCACGGGAAACTTCACACGCGAAGCAGGCAAAAACAGCACAGGAGAGCATCAATGAAACAGCAGAAAGCAGCGGTAGGAAGCAAAACAATCAGGCAAGGGTTGGGTTCTCTAAAATGCTCAGAAAAGAGACAAACGAAATTATGAGAAGAAGCAGCAAAAACATCAAAAACAAAAAAAAAAAAAAAAAAAAAAAAATTGTAGGCGGCTCACGTGCTGCGAAGCGGCAAAGAAAATCAAAAAAGAAAAAAAAAAGCACATAAAAACTTTAATTTAAAATCTCGAAATCATTTTATAAATTTGAAAGATCACGAAACCGTTTTATATTCTCGGAGACAATAGACAATAGACAACAATTAATCCCCGTTTTTGAAACACTTTTAGGAGATAAAAGAATAGTGATTGTGTGACGATGTTTGCCAGAAATTTATGGAGAAGGTATGCACGCAATGGGGCTGTAAGACTAAAGCATACACATCATCATGGCTCCTCTGACAAGGCACCACTCCCTCCGTTTTTCTACATTGGCTGGTCTTCTTTATTAGCAGGTTCTCTTGGGTTTTACTATGCCAGATACGAAATGGATCCATTGCCCTACAAGTTCCCACAAAGTTCAATCACGAAGCTCAAAGAGGTTGTTTCACCTGAATACGCTGATTATGACGACTTGCACACTGGATTCCAAAAGATCAAATCATTGTTGAAATCAGACCAATACTCTCAAGATGCTTCAGATTTGAACTTCAACAACTCATATAGCACCCATTCCCCGGACCAGCACCAGGTACCGAAACTGATTGTATATCCAAAAACTACAGACGAAGTTGCATCCATATTGAAAGTTGCTAATGAGTATCGCATCCCCGTGGTGCCCGTATCTGGAGGGACTTCGATCGAAGGTAATACTATAACCACAAGACAGGGACTTGTGATCTCTTTGACCAACATGGATCAGATCATCAGGTTCAACAAAGAAGACCTAGACATTACTGTGCAGCCTGCTGTTGGCTGGCAGGATCTCAACGAGTATCTGCTTCCAGAAGGATACATGATTGGTCCTGATCCAGGGCCTGGTGCTGACATTGGTGGCATGATTGGAACCTCTTGTTCGGGAACAAATGCTGCTCGTTACGGTACGATGAAGGACAATGTGGTGAATCTCACTGTGGTCTTGGCTGATGGCTCAATTATCAAGACAAAGAACAGACCTAGAAAGTCAAGTGCTGGTTATAACTTGAATAATCTGTTCATTGGCAGTGAGGGAACTTTAGGTATTGTCACAGAAGCTACTATCAAAGTACACATCAAGCCTAAACTCGAAAGGGTTAGCGTTGTCAGTTTCCCAAGGATAGTGGATGCCACAAATACAGTGACTTCTTTGATCCAGAATGGGCTTCAGGTCAATGCCGTGGAGTTATTGGATGAGAACATGATTGATGTGATAAACAATTCAGGCCAATGCAAAAGGAAATGGGCATCAACACCTACCTTATTCATCAAAGTTGGTGGTAATGACGAACAGATTGTGCATCATTTGATCACAGAAGTGGAATCAATAAGTTCATTGAACAATTCAATCTCATTCCAATATGCCAAAGATAGTTTAGAATCTGAAGAACTATGGCAAGCTAGAAAAATTGGATTTTGGTCTACAATACAATACGGTAAAGAGCATATCTCTGATCTTACAAAAGTCTGGACCACTGACGTTGCTGTTCCTATTTCGAAACTATCAAAAGTCATTGAAGAAACAATGCAAGATGTGAAACAGTCAAAAGTGTTTTGTACTATATTGGGTCATGTTGGTGATGGTAATTTCCATGCTATATTGATCTACAAACCAGATGAGTACGAAACAGTGAAGGAACTAAGTGCCAAGATGGTTCGTAGAGCTTTGGCCAATGAAGGGACCTGTACTGGGGAACATGGGATTGGATATGGGAAAAGAAAATATCTTGAAGAGGAATTAGGACATAACGCAGTGGATTTGATGAGAAGAATCAAATTTGCTATGGATCCAAATAAGATAATGAACCCTGATAAGATTTTTATGATTGATCCAAAGGATAGCCATGCATTTTGACATCCCTCCCATTGCATAGAAATAAATTCATCACTAGTCTACATTATGGATATCCATTATGCTTCATGCTTTTATTTCATTGTAACTAACAAAACACCCCAAGAAATAGTATTCTCTTCTTTTTTTTTTCAATACATATTTATTAATTTTTTATTTGTACAAAAAGATTCAAAATATTTATTCGTCATCTTCTTCGTTTTCCAAAGTTTGAGCAGCAATACGATCCAAATCTCTTTGACCATTTTCAGAGATTCTTCTACCACCTTTTGGAGAAATTTCAACAACACCAATTTTTTCTAAAGCTTGTAAAACTCTTCTGTTAACAGAACCTGAAGCATCAGCATGCTTGGATGGTCTAGCACCTCTGTTGACGGCACCACCGTATAATTTGTTCAATTTACCAACACCAACTTGCTTTCTCATGTAGATGTGACGAGCAGCAGAAGCAGCGCGCTTGTAGAACCAAGTTTCAGCTTCTTGTGGTGGTAATTCGTTACCAGCAGAGGTTTTGACTAAATCAACGTAACCTGGAACTTCCAATTTACCTTGACGTTGTAAGAATTGAGCATAAGCGTTGATAAAGCTTTGAGCTGGGACATCCCTGTGAAAGAAAAGTTAGTATATGCCTTTTATAAGAGAGATTGGGGGAAGAGCTTGACAGAGCAAAGAAACTGTGAAAGGATGAGCTGATAGTGTTATGGTTTTATGCTTGATACTATTGAATATGGGTGATATTGAGCTTTGAAAGTTATAGGGAGATTGTATAAGTTGATGACGATGATGTGACAGACCCTCTACTGACTGTGCTTGTCTGTTTGTGTGTTTTTTGTTGATGTGATTAGCTCTGTGACTGTGACTGTGTGTGCTCATTGTATGGTATTGAAATAATTAATTCACTATTTCTATCTCAGCGTTGAAAACCCCAAACGACGCCCTTCTTTCACACGTTTCTTCCTTGCTGGGCGACTCTCCTGGACAGAGTAACGTACCTGACTGAAGCACCGGCCATCTTGAACTGTTGATATATGTACTGAGTGTATTTCCACGCCTTTGATGATGTTTCCTTTTCAACAAAAATTGGTTTTTTTTGTTTGGGAACCCATTACTTAGCTGCGGCGCTTACCGAAAAAGTTTCCCAGCTGCGATTTTTTGGGGGCCTAAGGCGCGCGCGGCGTGTTGTGTTTGTGGGTGGTGTACGGGTGTACACCAATTGTACAAATTTCAAGTGACTTGTTGTATTTAGGGCTATTTGATCTTTTTTATGTCACATGACTTCCATATCAGGGCTATGATTATCAACAAAAATGTGTCAGAATCCTGTTGTTTACTTTTCACTTTCAAATGTGTTTGAAGGCACCCAAACGGGACTTAATATGCTCGACAAGCTGCCAATTGAAGTTAGCCATGAGATCTTGAAGCTGTTTTTGCACGAGGATGACCCAGACAGACCAGCATATACGTTTGAGCACTTCCCACCACTGCTACGCCCATTGTCTCAGGTGTCTAAGAGATGGAGATCCGTTGTGGTTCCCTTTGCAATCAAAAAATTGTCATTGGCTCGGAAATTCGAGTACTATGATATAGTCGGAGAAGAGGTTGAGTTGTTTGTCGATGTTATGATTGAAGCGTTCCAAGGATACGAACCTGCTGTGAATCAATTAGAGATCCATGCCAAAATGAGTGGGATGTCCAGGATAACAAAGTTCACCAATGTCAAGTCGATGACTATTTTGGGTGACACCGAGAACTTGAACCAGGAGAGTGGCTTACAATGGGATTTGGAGCATCTTGCTATGTTATTGCCATCTAAAACACTGACATTCTTCAATCCATCTACTTTGAAAAGATTGGATCTTTTGCTCACCACAGATGCTAATGTGAAGCAGTTTGCAACAGCATTCAAGGAATCTCCACTGGAAGAATTGAATATTACAAGTGCTGGTAATTCTAAGCTGCTCACACATACGGAGTTTGTTCGTTTCTTGAAGAGGAAAAAGTCAACATTGGAGAGATTATCATTTTTCAGGAAATACAACGCTGCTAATCGCCAGCCTATCAATCCAGATTCTGCTGGTTCGTATAATGTGCCGTTTGTCAAATTTCTCTTAGTTTTGAAGAAGATCAAATTGAAAGAGCTAACCATTGATCTATTTTATCTACGTGCTTATTCTTCAGAGATTCTATCTGAAATGATGGGCAACAGAGATTTAACTTCTGCACTATTGAATGATTTAAGCCCTGAAGCACAAACCCAAAGAGATAAACTAGAGATTTCATTCATCGATTCTGCTTTCCCAGGGATGTTCGCCAATGGTGATGCTAAATTGGTTCAATATTTCTGTCTTCATTTCAGTTTCCTGTTTCAACTAGAATCAATTGGGATCATGTTTGGTCTACACAATAGTTTCTCTTCTCAGTGTGGTATTGCCTCATTGAGATACATCATCCAATCTTTGGTGCAACTCTCTCCAAGAGCCTTTGGCGATACTTTGACTTTGAAATCGTTAATGTTTTCTCACCTTGCTGATGATCAACAACTAACTACGATGCAAATAAGGGATCCTTACACGATTTATTCATATGAATCAGGGAACGATTTCTCACCTGAATATAAAGAAGCATTCATCGAAGACCATTCAATCCACCCATCTGAGACGCCAGTAATGAAGGTTATCCAGATAAGAGGATACGATTGGACTATGCAATGGCCCTTCTGGAGCAGAGAAACCATATCTAAACATATAACAAAGTACTGTGGATCTGGTGTCCGAAGAGGAGACCGGGCTAACAATCCCCTGTGGATCTAAGATAAATGACTGAAAAGATAAAGAAATGACTAAACTACAATACTTTTAAAAGTAATGATTGACTTATACCATAAACCCAATGATTAAAAATACACAACTAATGAACTTTTTATATACATCAATCATAACCCAAAAGTTAAACAAAGAACCAAGAAAGATAAAACTATCTAACTTAGACTTTGAAACCTCTAGATCTTCTTCTACCTCTAGCTCTTTCGAATTTTCTACCCTTGGACATGATTCTTGGAGCTTTGTTCTTGTGAGGACCCATACCGAAGTGTCTAACAGCTTCACGGGAGTTTCTTGGACCTCTGACAATCAAGGTGTTTTGACCCTTTGGAGATCTAACAGCCAATTGATCCAAAGTGATGGCTTCACCACCAGCCTTGACGATTTTAGCACGGGCACCGGCAGTGAATCTCAAAGCAGCAACGGTGGCCTTTGGGAATTCGTAAATTCTGTTGTCATCGGTAACGGTACCAACAACGACAATGGTTTTTTCAGAAGCACCCTTTTGGTTCAAAGCACGGGAGATTCTGGAGACAGAAACTGGTGGTCTGTTGATCTTGGACAAAAACAAGGATTTCAAAACAACCTTGTTGAATGGGGCATCGGTACGACCTAAAAGAAAAGATACTGTTAGTATTTCAAGGTTCTTTCTGCTCAGTTGTCGCACAATTTAATTGCACTCGCAGAAATAAGTGGGAAAACAGTGTTGTTGGATGACATTGGAAGAGTACTTGAAAGAGTTGCAAAGAACTGAGTAGAATTATGATGAGACGGATAACTTCTCCAAATAGGAACAAAATCCGCTATTTTCCAGTATCTTCACTGAAAGCGTGATTGTAAAGTATGTTCCATCTATTTGAAGTGAAAAGTTCAGTCATCAATCACATGTCCAAAGACCAGTTCTATGAAATCTCTTGGTTCCTCAAATTCCAAATAAAACCCATGAACAAACACAGACAAACCGGCACAAAGGCACAGTTTTCCATCCACTCTTCAGTGTCTACAGCAAGGCAGACACTGGCATCCAAAAGAAAAAAGAAAATAGAACAAGTCCACAACTAAATTGATATTGACAATGATAAAGAATAAAATCACATACGAGCTAAGAAAGAGTAAAGTTTGACCAACAATTTCAAGTAGACATTGTCAGACTTTGGAGCTTCTCTGTGACCAGATCTGGCGTGTTGTTTAGTGAAGTGATCTCTACCCATTTTGCTGATTTCTTGGTTTGATGAAGAAAAGAAAGAAGTGAAAGAGAGAGAGAAGACACTGAAAAGTTTTGGAATGCTTTTTTTTTTCGCTTGTTGTGGGAAAGCGTGGAAAAAACACTGTGTGGTGTTTGGATGTCAAATTTGTGAATTTTGTTTTGAAGGGAGGGTAAAAAGGGGAAATTGATAAACCAAATTCACGTGACTTGAAAGCTAGGGCTACGCTTAGATAAGCAGCCCTAATATTCGAAATATTGAATTCAATGTGATGATTTGAATGATTTGTTCACCATTAAACCAGTGATTTACAGGCGAATTAACAATGGAAGCACTCTTGAACGCTGCTGAGAAGAACCCACGTGGGATCCCACAGGCTCCCTTCATTGAGAAAGTTGAGGATGTGCTGAAAGACGCTAGTGATTTCGAGAAGACTATGGCTCTGTTACAAGAAAGACTTCAACAGTATCAATACATGGAACAGAGTAAGAAGAATGCCATTGCTCAATTCCAGAAGAAAATACCCGAGATCGAGGACTCTTTGAGTATGGTGGAGTTTTTGAAGACGAAGCAAGAGGCAAATGAATCCCTTGAAACCAACTATGAATTGAATGAAACATTATACACAACTGCAGAAATCGAACCAACTGATAAAGTGATGTTATGGCTCGGTGCCGATGTGATGCTTGAGTATCCGATCGATGAGGCATTATCATTATTGAAGGAGAAACTTGATGTTGCAAAGACGAATTTGAACATCAGTGAAGAAGATGCTGAGTTTTTGAGAGAAAACATCACGACAATGGAAGTCAATACGGCAAGACTGTTCAATTGGGACGTTGAAAGACGAAACAGACTAAGAACAGAAGAGGCCGAGGAAAAGACTAAGAATCTCAAAATATAGATGTAATAGTAATTGCAAGATTTGTTTCATTCATTCATAAATAGTAGTAAATATAGGATCATCTTCTGAAAGTATCGAGGAACTGACTAGCCAAAGGTCTTGTCTCTGTTGCATCGTCATCATCGTCATCATTATCTTGTTCAGCTCCAGGGATTGGTGTTTCTTCTCTTCTAATTTCTTTACCCCTTGGCCATAGTGGTACCCTCCAGTTTTTACCAGGTAAAAATCTTCTCTGTATCAAATCACCAAGAGCCCAGCCAATGAAGGCCATCGAGACGCTTTGCCAGCCTTGCGATATGGATAGTTGGAAAGCCAGCAAGAATACCAAGAACTGATCAGTCAATGTTATTTTATGTTCCCTGGATCCGTATATCTCAAACTTATAAATCACTGGGATGAACTCTCTATAATTGGCCAGGAGGGCAAACAAGATAGTCACAGGTCCAGATGCCACTTCATTGAACCAAGTCATCCCAGTATAGAACTTGAGCATTGCTAAAAGAGTCACAATGACAAAAGTATAGAAATAGAGAACAACAATCAATGACAAGTACTTATGAGAGGAATATAATCTTTCTAAATTTCTATACTGGTATAGCAATATCGAGGCAAGAAACACTTCGCTCTCATTTATAAACCCCAATTGGAAGGTGAGCAGTCTCCAAAACTGACGATATGATGATATGAACGGATCATAATTGTAATAAAAGACGTATTTTGTTGATGTGAGAGAGGCAACCAAGGGCAGCCCAAACACGGCGTATATAGCATATCGGGACACGGGAAAATCCTTGAACCCTGCGGGAAGTGATGTGCTCATTGCTGGTGTGGTTTAGGGGCATTCACAACCTTAGAAATGGCTATAACTGGTAAACAAAAGGGAACTAAGTTGATTTTATTTTAGCAAATGAGTTCGCGTAATAATCGCGAATACGTTTTACAAATACTACAAAGATGTTCCAAAATTTCCCCAAACTTTTCAACTCTTCGCAAGAGAAAACAGAAAAGGGAACGCTAAGGGGCACCAGAGATGTACAGACTCGGGGCACAGGGCAGACAGTTGCAACAGCAGCTCCAGCAGCAACAGAACAGTCAAATATCAGGGCTCTCAGTGCAACCATCGCAGATTTCACACGCTCAAAACGATGTCAATTTACTGCTCTCCATATTGACTTCTAGTAATCACAAGTACAGTGCTCAACAGCTGCTTTCCTTCACGTGCCATTATTTACCCAGAGTGAAGAACGAGAGAAATGTGCAGCTGCTCAGTGCTGCCTTTCTACAGAATTCAGTGATTTTCAACACAAGTTTTAACGATTCTTATACTGTTATAGAAGCCATCAAGACATGTTTTGAGCATAAGATCCGTATAAGTGAGCCAAGTCTACCGTTGACACAGTTCTTCCATGGTGTCGCCACTGCTATCTACGAAACCCCTGTTGAAGACTGGAAAAAATCATTGATGATTTCAGGAATACTACTATCTCATGATTTATATAAACTACATGCCATCCCTGAAACGAATTCCTTCTTTGAGAAAACATATTTGACATTGGCACAGTTGAATCATGAACTAATATGCAATACTATGAAGACTGTGGCTTTGAACACTTATGAAATCAACTCACTAGTTGTGATTTCCCTAGCCTGTTCCCTTTATTCTTTTAACGATATTCAGAAACAAAATCTACCTAATGAGTCTATATTGATGCACACCATTGACTTGGTACTTTGCTCACCTTTGGGTCTTGGTGCTGGTGATTTGAAGATGATTGATACCAAACCAGTGGTGAAACATCTCAGTCGTTTGGCATTTTTAGTGGAAAATTGCTTTGTCAATGGTGTACGATTCCCCGTTATTGATGGTTCTTTATCAGTCATTTTGGAATTTGCACATAATACGAAAGGACGATTCAATGATACCAAAGAAAGCTGGGATTTCTTGAAAAACATCATGTTTGGACTGATTATAATGCTACAAGGTTTCAGTTCTTACTCCTTGAATCTTCATAACGGGTTAAAGCCCAAAGAGTTTTGTCAATTAGAAGCCAAGGTTGTCAAGACTCTATACTATCTGAATTTTATCTTGGAAAAAATTGGTTCTGGTGGGTTCCAAGCATATCATTATGTGTTCCTTACAGCTATTGACGGGATCACTCAATATTCTATTGAAGAATCTGAAATTTTGGGAAACTTCATGATATCAAACACTTCGCTACAACTCATCCCACAATCTCATTATGAATCATCAAAGGCAATGTTTGCCCTGAATTTCTTTGAAGTGTTCACTAAGACCTGTCCCCATCACTACTACCTTAACACTATCTCTCCCTTTGTTGCACATTTTATCAATATGCCAGTAACATCAGATCCAAAATCCTTATCCACACAACGCTCACTAATAGAGGCTGCACATTCAGTGATTTTATCTACTTTTGTTCCAACAAATGCACCAATCATCGCCACTACGGCTCTGGGATACTTGGATACAGTCTTATCTCAGTTCCCAATTTTTTTATCTTCACAACAGCTGTGTATTGCTATGGAGTCCATTGCCAAAGCCATTACACCACCTTCAGACGCTTATTTTTTCAACCCTGATAACCTAAGAGAGATGCTACACACTTTGTACATCAGAATCATCAACACTCCTTGTGGTTTAATTTTGAAAGAGGAAGGATTTGGTGGTCCTCGTACGGTGAGAATGGCTTTGACCTCATCCTTGATTAGTACACTGTCGTACCTGCCCGTGGAGATGTTGGAGAATTGGCTGAATAACGTATGGGAAATAAGTAAAGGTGAAGCATATCTGGAAGAAGAGCTATGGAAGTTGATTAGCGAAAAGATGGACTCTCAAAGGGGTTATATCGGTATACAATGGTGGTATAATCGTGGAATGATATCACACCAACAAAAGCTATGAATTTTGTTCAGTTTATAATGACAATTGATGAAATAAACCAATAAAACTTTTTTATTTGATCTAAATACTTTCAAGGAATAGCATTGATTCCCTTGCCACCATCAAGCAAAACGTTCTTGATATTGTTCATACAACGAATGTTGGAATTGACAATGTTATCCGTAGTGACATTCCCAATATGTGGAGTCAAGGTGAGATCCCATCTGTTGAAGAATCTTGGATCAACGTTGCGAGGTTCTCCCTGTAGGACATCCAACCCTGCAGAACAAATGGTTCCATCATCTAAAGCTTCAAAGAAGGCATCTTCATCAATGGCTGTTCCTCTGCCAATGTTGACAATCCTTACACCCCTTTTAACAAGTTTCAAAGACTCTTTGTTGATTAAATGTGTCGTTGCTGGTGAATGAGGAACTGCAAGAACAATCAAGTCCACATCTTGGATAATATCTGTGAATTTAGGGCAAAAAGTGGCCTTATACCCTAGTTGATGCTCTTCACTCTCCGTCAATGGTGTTCTCTTGTTATAGCACACTTCCATACCAATTGCCACAAGTCTTCTACCAATTTCCTTCCCAATGGCTCCAAACCCAACCACAGCAGCAGTCTTCCCAAATGGGCTAGCTGTCTTCTTACCACCAAATGTCAACCCATCACCGAGGTTAATTCTTCCCTGTGGAGGAGGTGGTAAAAGCCAACCTTTTTCATCAAATCCTTGAGACCCTTGGAATCCAAAGCAAGACATCAAATCGCCCTTTGTCGTTCTGTATTGCTTTTCAAAGAAACTTGTGAGCCTGAAACAACTGATAGTCAAATGTAAAGCCATATCAGCAACATCATGAGCAGAGACATCACCAACGTTGCAAAATGCAATCCCACGATCTCTGAAAGCTTTTGCCTCTTCAGCTAAATAACCAACCCATGAATACACATACACTTTCACTGTTTTCGGGAAGTAGTCAACGAGCTCGAGGACACCGCCAATTTGCTGTGCAGCGTCCCCCGTAGTCCAAATTGCAGACACATCAGCGCTCCTCGTACCCACTTCATGGATAAAATCTTGCTTGGTGCTTACTTCATAGTCAATTACTTCAAAATGCGTGCAAAACTCTTTAAATTGCGGTGTATTTGGTGTGAATTCACACACACGAGGTCTCAAAAGCAACACTTTTGGCTTGGACATCGATACACTAAATCTGTTATCCAATTTTAGAGAAATGAGTGAAAACACCTAAGAATTCAGTATTTTCCCCACTATAAAATCATCGAGAAACTTGTACGGCATTTCGCAAAAGAGCCTCGAGATAAGGTTTCGGAGGAAAGCCCCGATTCGGATAGTGATTCCACATTTCCGCTAAAAACCTAAAATTATTATCTCCGAGGCTAAAACTCACTGTGTTTTTTTTTTTTTTTTTTTTTTTTTTTTTTACA
>JAJMFO010000015.1:145318-178589 GCA_030574715.1 Xingzhongia strasburgensis
ATTATTATCTCCGAAGCTAAAACTCACTGTGTTTTTTTTTTTTTTTTTGGTTTGACACAAAAACATTTCTAAAAGTGACACAAAAAGGAAAAGAAAAGCAGTGGGCAATTTATTCAATATGTGGAGAGGGCATTGATATACAGAGGGGAGAACATATCCAATACCACCGCTACAATACAGAGATGATTCCTGAGAAGAACACCAAACTCGAAACAATAGCAGAAGTCTCCGAGAAGAGCAGCGCTTCCACCACAGCAGATCAAGAAGACTCATCCGGTGACCAAGACAGTGATAATATCAAATTCACACTCCCTCTCCATACCATACAAAGCTGGCTGTGGGCTTTTGAGCAGTACCTACGCTCCCAATTACACTTGCAAAATCTTTGGGTTCTTTCACATATTTTGACAATTACTGGAACTCTGCTTTACCTGTTTTCATTATTCACTGAAAAGGAACAATTGGCATCATCTTCTTACAGATTGTCCACAGCAGGGACGTTGCTCACCTATTTGATTGTTATTTATCGGTCCAATTTTGAGGAACAAGTGGTGATCAATGACGAGAAGGAAGAAGTTATTGTCAAGCCTAAATTTATGAGTATATCTGAATTAATGAAGAATGAAAATGCACAATTGTTGGGTTATGTCCTACTTTGGAACTTTACTGGTGAGTCTATTGTGAAATTGGTCCCATTTGTGATTTATTCAGTGATCAATATCTCAAGTTTCTTCACTTTGGAAATCTTGCCAGATAGTGCTTTTTCTAATGCCTTGTTGCCTCTTTTAAACTATGTTGAGGTCCCCTTGTTGGTCACAGCTTCCCATTTTGACTTGTTAGTGTTTGTGATCATGGCCCGGGATGCTCTTGCTAGTAAGAACGCCTACCCTTTTGTCATCTATCTCTGGATTTGGGCTTTACGATTTGAACATTCCGAGGCTAGTCGTCTTTCAATCCAATCTATTGTAAGATTTGTTGATTGTCTTGTCTATAATGATACAATCCCACAGGGTGTTAGGGACAGTTACACTAGTTGGAGAAGCTGTACATCATTCTTGGTTCCCTTGGCTGCTATGGAAGATTATGAACAAGTTGGAGATGAAAAAATAGGTGATTATAAGGATGAGTGAAGGAATACGGGGTTATATGGCTAAGATGAGGAGAAGAGATATGTATACATAATGCTATTGAACAATCTATACATTTTCTTTCAAATCTTGTAGCTTATTCCAACCTTCAGAGTCTTCCCAGGACGTTTTCCCCTTTGACATGACTGATTTAATTGTTTGTTTGATCTTGTATTTCCAATCTTTACAAACCACGTCACCAGCACCATGTTTACCAGGCAAATCACCGAGGGATTCATAAGCAGAGACTAAATCTGAACAAGCTTCCACTGTTTCATTCCATACTGTTTCATCAGTTTCCAAATCTGGATTATGCAATTGTGCTCTAAATGCCTTTTCATAACATTCTAAAGCGTTCCAAGGTTTTTTCCTCCAAATTTCCACTTTAGCAATGATTCTCCATAATCTTGAAGATGAATTGATGACATTTGGTAATGAAACCGTTAAAAATTCCAAACAATTTCTTTGGAAAAAACTCATTGACATTTCATCATCATCATTATAAGTGGAGGAAATCAATAGTTCCATTAATTTTTCAATGATTGGGATATCTATTGAAGTTGGTTCATTATTGTTCTTATTCTCCACTAGATTTCTGCATGCCAACAGAACATCATCCCATTGATTCAATTTAGCACTAACAATCAAATAATTCTCCCAAAGTCTCCAATTTTGTTTCTTATCACTTGTACTAATAGCCTTTTTCAAAGCACTTAAACTCTCTTTCAATTTACCCAATTTCATCAATGAAGTTGATAAATTAGACCAAGAATGTGCAGAAGTTTCATCAATAGAAACACATCTTGTGAAGGCTTCTGCACTTAATTCAAAATGACCAGATTCAATCCCAAGACAACCATAGAAAAACCATGTATCAAAATGTAATGGATTAATACTTAGGGCATCACGAATATGATTAATTGCCTTTTCTGTATCTTTGGTCATCCCCTTTGGTGGATAATAATAATATTTCCCCAAGGAAACTTTAGCCTTCCAATATTTCCCAATTTCCCAAGCTTTTTCCCAAAGAGTTGGATCTGAATTCAAATCACCAAGGATAGAAATAGCTCTTGCATCATTAGGAAATTTTTCTAATCTTTTGCTAATGATTTCTCTTGCAGTGGATTCTTCACCAATAGAGGCATAACATAATGATAATTCAATATCTAAATGTAATCTTTCATAGATCTCAATAGCACTTTTGACGATTCCTAATGATAGGTATTTTTCAGCTAATTTGATATCTAATGACCAACGAGGTAAGAATGGTAATTGGAAAATATATCTTAATCTTGAATTTGAATGTATTGAATGATCATTTTTATCATTATTATTGAGTTCATTAACAGCAGGTATAAATCTTGATTTGATCTTTAAACCAATTTCTTCAACAAGTGATTGCATTTGTAAAATCCCACGTTCTATAGTTCTAGCTTTTGTAGTTTCCAATATGGAACGTTCCCATAAACCTCTTGAAAAAATGGTATAATTGATTGATGAAGAATTCATTTGATAAAGGACTCTTGACACTAAGGACATCAATTGTTCCTCTGCTAGGGTGTATCCTGATGGCGAGGTGGCACGTAGAGTGTATAAACGCAACAAGAGCTGGATGTTATCGAAATCTGATAAGTTTGGTTGATTATTTGGATCAATGGAGGTTAATTCTTTTGGGATATATTCTTGACGTAATGCAGTTGGTAATAGTTTCGAGTTATCAATAGATTGATTATCAGTTCTTTGCTTTTTGTAGATTTGTTCATCTAAATCTTCTTCACCAATGTTTTCATAATGTGGTTTTTCTAATAACAAATCAGAATTTAATTCAAAAGATTCCGGGTTTTCATTATTTGAATCCATAGTGGCTGAATTGTTGAAATAGTTTGATTTGGCCAAAACAACTAAACTTGAATGAGCAGTTTGTTGGAACTTTGTTCTTTTGGCTCTGGCACCAGTTAAAACAAATTGGAAATCAGTTAAATTTTGAGCTTTAATCAATTCGGGAAGAACCAAATGTTCTAAATTGGATTCTAAAAACAACTTGGATTTCTCCAAATGGAAAGTTATTGCCAGATCTTTTTGTAATAATTGTGGAAGTCCATCAATGATGTAATTGATCATTGAAGCATTGTCTAATAAAGTTGTTGATAAAGAGATATGAGGACCTGAGAATTCGGCAAACAAAGAGCATTGCAACTGAATCGCTCTTGCTCTCCACCAATGCACCACTGCAGTGAAGGAGTCGGTGACCGGTTCCACGACAAATGCCACATCGTCATCATCTTTATTCAGATCGGCAAAGAACAGAGATCTGGAGACTTTTGAGAGTTGTTCCAAGATGTGCAGAGCCATGAGCAGTGAAAATGCATCTTCAGCATCCTCATAAGCTGTTTGGCCAAAAGCTGAGAGTGCTCCGATACTGATGAGTTGGATTTGGTCCTTAGAGAATGGTGTGTTGCTGTAGAATATCTCGAAGGCACTAATTGGAGTTTGAGGACCTGTGAAGTTGTTTTGTATGAATAAAAGAGAGAGAGAGATCGCAATCAGCAGGGCGAGTTCCTTGTCCTGGGAGATTAAACTGGAGGCGTATTGGGAGACTACCTCGTTGAAAGTCTTTGTCTCGTCTTGTAAAAACGCTCTATGTTGACCAACAACGTTCAGTACAGACTCCAATTCAAACACTTTACAAGCATCACCTTTGGAGATGAGTTTTAATATGCTTTTTTGCACTGGATTGAGCTCGGAAATCGCCGTCAGTTTCTCCAGAGGCGTCGAGAGCAGCAGCTGCGAGTGGATAAGATTGAAATCCATAGCTAACGAGGTCTTTGAGACTGACATCAACTGACGGTATTACCAATAAACCAAAACAGTGGAAAAGTTTTTGTTTACAAAATTTTAATTACTATGGCGATGGGCTCGGGGCTCATAATACAATTTAATCTTTCTCCAGTGGGGGATACAGTGGGGGACGTATAGAGAAATTAAATATGAGATTGGAAATAAAACCCCAGGAATATAATGGATTGAGAGTGTTAGTTAGCTCAGAGTTGTAATGCATATTGTATGCAGTATTGTATGATTCAACAGTGATTTTTCTCATTTTTTCAGCTAAATCCAACTATAAATGTTCAGTCACCCATAAGCTCTACAGCTACTAAAACAGGCCAAGCACGCCCAGATCAATTGTTCCGATAGTTCAGCTCTGTGTGAGGGTGCGGAATAAAGCACAGTGTATAAGCTCACAAGACACAGACACGCTAGTTAATCTTGTGAGCAACGTGCCTCTTATTTAGTGGATGAATTGGCTGCAATTATATAATCTGTATAGAGCACGTTGCGCAGATCTCGTAAAATCTTTCTTTTGGTCTTTTGATAGATAAAAGACTCAGAGGGAAGGTTGGTGGTTATGGTAGATTAATATGGAGCTCTGTAGAGCCCTAAGGGCGTAGATCTGTGTGTTTATTATCACCACCACCAACAGCAGCTATGCCCCCTGAAGAAGCAGCATAGAAAGAGGGTAGACAGCTCTAGAACCATGACAAGTATAACCAACGACCCACTACTGTAATCTTGTGAAATTGATCAATGGAAAAGTTTTCACTTTGCTGTATACTAAAACTCAAACACCTTCCTCTAAAACTACCACTAATGGCAACCTCCGATGATCCACGTTTCTATTGTTGAAGTGCTCACTGCAAACATCGTAAAATTGTGTCCCATGCATATCGAGCACATGTCCCTCTGTATAAATACCCTACATCCTCTCTTTTGAATCCATTTTATTCTAATCTTCATCTCTGTCCACTCTTTAGCTGCCCTTCCACTATGACTCTCATCGAAAAGCTCAACGTGAGCTCAAAGATCCCAGAAGTCGAGGATCACGTCTCCATCACCAACCCTGATGGGACCAAAATTGAATACGACAAGGAAGCTAGACGTAATCGTTATAGATTCAAAAAGTCATGGTCCGACATCTTCACCATCATCTGTTGTGGTGTCGCTTTGATCTCTGACGGGTACCAGAACAATCTGATGACAATGTTGAATTCTGTCTTCACCAAGGAATACCCAGACGCTTACACTTCTACAATGAAAACAAGAGTGTCAAATTCCATCTTGGTTGGTGATATCTTTGGTATGATTCTTGTTGGATTGACTTGTGATTACATGGGTAGAAAATGGGCCATTGTTACCACTACTTTATTAATCATTGTCGGTTCCGCTTTGGCCTGTGCTGCTCATGGTACTACAACCACGGGGATGTTTTGGATGTTCTTGGTGTGTAGAGGTGCCATTGGTGTTGGTGTTGGTGGTGAATACAGTGCCTGTTCAAGTGCTTCTTCTGAATCTGCTAACGAAGCCACAAAGAAAAGAGGTGGAACTTTTGTTATGGTGACAAATCTACCATTATCTCTTGGTGGTCCAGTGGCTATTTCCATCTTTTTAATCGTTTATCAAGCTTGTGGTGGGAATGGTGATCATTTGAGTACCGTATGGAGAGTGTGTACCGGATTGGGAATTGTTTGGCCATTATCTGTCTTCTATTTTAGATTCAAGATGGCTGCTTCTGTTCTTTATAAAAAATCTTCAATCAAAAGAAATGTTCCATACTTGCTTGTTTTCAAATACTATTGGCCAAAGTTATTGGGAACTTGTGGTTGTTGGTTCATCTATGATTTCGTTACTTTCCCCAATGGTATCTTCAGTTCCACTATTATTTCAGGGGTTTTGAAAGGTGATGATGCTAGTAATATTAAAAAAGTTGCTGAATGGACTTTATTACTTGGCTGGTTATCCATCCCTGGTGTCCTTGTTGGTGCCCTCACAGTGGATAAATTGGGTAGAAAATGGTCTTTAATGATTGGATTTAGTGGTTATTTAGTTATTGGGTTAATCATTGGTTGTGCTTTTTCTAAATTACAGAAAATTGATGGTTTATTCATCTTTTTCTTTGCCCTTTTCAACTGTTTTGGTAACTTTGGGCCAGGTAATAACATGGGATTGACTTCTTCAGAATGTTATGCCACTCCGGTGAGAGGTACACTTTATGGACTAAGTGCTGCCCTAGGTAAAACCGGTGCTGCTGTCGGTACTCAGGCTTTCACAGCCATTGAAAACAATTTGGGACAACAATGGACTTTTATCATCTCTGCCATCTTGGGTTCAGTTGGTGTTGTTTTAGCCTATTTCACAATTCCACATTTGAAAGAAGATGATTTAATGATGGAAGATGTTAGATTTGAGAAATATTTGAGAGATAATGGTTGGACTGGGACTTTCGGTACTGATGACTCTTCTTCTGAATCCGAGGTGGAAACCATTGAAAAGGATACCGTTCTTGTTGATGGTGAAAAAAATACCGATATCAAAGTTGATGCTTGATATATTTCATTCTTTTGTTGTGTATGGTTTGACACTTTTTAATACACTGATTTTCTTATTTATTCTTCAGCTCTTTTTTTGGAGTTTATAGAGCATTGACTGACATCTTTGCTGATCCATCTGAATGTTATAATCATCAACATCAACATTTTTGAGTAGAGAGATTTATGTCCAGGCATAGCCAAAAGGGGAAATTGACTTTATAGAACGTCTTCGCGCATTGAAATTTGACATATAACTTGTTTCACTAAATAACTCCAAATATTTGTATGTGGAAGGCGCAGTTAGAGTCAATAGGAGTGTTTAGATCGATGGAAAGTCTTATGCACTCGAATATTGTGTCTTAATATCTCTGTTTAACTTTTAAAAACCCCCATAATTTCATTATTGTCATAAGAGATCTGCAGTATAGGAAACAGCAAACAGACACAATTATTTTCCTTTCTTTCTCCTAAACTACTTCTTTTCGGTTTCAAGACTTCTATGACAGAGACGACTCCATTGGTAATGGGAGGCAAATCAAACAGTTTTGCCCTGGGGAAGTTTCTTAGAATTGGGATTATCATCGTGTGTACGCTGTTTGTTGCTACCAAGATTAGTGAAATGATTGAAAATACAGCCCCAGAGCAAGAGCCACTGAAGTTCAAATTATATAGTCATAATGTTCGATATGATAACAAGAACCCGGGGAAAAATGAGAGACCATGGAGTGAACGGAAACTAGAGATTGCCAAGAGTATCAAATTCAACTCGTTCAATACGGACACCATTATAACATTGCAAGAAGTGTTGAAAAACCAGTTGGATGACTTGTTACTCCTGTTGAACAAAGGCTATGAAGAACCACAATGGACTTATTTCGGAGTTGGAAGAAATGACGGTAAAGAAAAGGGTGAATATGCTCCAATCATATATAACAAGTCACAGTTCAAACTCATTGATTCGTCTACGTTTTGGTTGAGTGAAACCCCTGATGTTCCCTCTAAAGGATGGGATGCTGATCAGTCTAGAATTGTCACATGGAGTAGATTTGAAAAAACTGGCGGGAAGCGTACTTTTAATGTGTTCAACACACATTTGGATCATATTGGAGTGATTGCCCGTGAAGAATCCATGAAATTGATTGTTAACAAGACTACAAAGTATAATGATGATTTGAGTTTTATCACTGGTGATTTCAACAGTGAACCAGAAGATCGTGCTTATCAGACAGTTTCCAAGGCTTTCAAAGATGCTAGATTGTACAATGGTGTTGAATATGGGTTTCAAAACACTTTTACCGGATTTCAAAAAACTGATCGTAACAAAGTTATTGACTATGTGTTTTTCGATCCAAGATTAGAGAAAGTTGAGGCATTTGGAGTTTTGGATAATCATTTTGATGGAATCCATTCGAGTGATCATAGACCTTTAGTTGTGGAGATTAGTATTTAGTTCTATATGTTTATTGATGTGTTTATGATTAAAAGATACGATTTTACTATAATACATGGTGTATGTAGATTTGGCGTAATCAGCGGATTCTCCCTTCAACAAATCGGTTCGCAGGCATTACTGGTGTCCACTTTGTCATTGTCTGGATATCCTTAACCATCAGAGCCCTCATTAGTAAATAGCTTAAAATTCTACCCACATGAGCGTAAGAAAGCAAATTGGCAAATTATCTTTAGAAAGAAATATCACTACAACAAGTCAACCAAATCCAAGAGTTGTCATAAAACTTTTCTTTTTCCCACATACAAATATATTTTTTTTCTATCACCGATATCTTCACTATATGCGATAAACGAGCCATGAAAGTCTCGAGATATGCTCTCAGTATATACAAACAGTAGACCAAGTCACCACCTCCATGTAGACACAGCACTCTGAGCGACTCTTCTGTGAACTTTCAATGCCAACTCTCTCTCTTTCCAAATCCTCGCTCTTACCGCCTTTTTTGGTGTCATTTCCCACATTGTTATGCATCTCATAGAAAACACCCACAATTTGAAGACATATATATAAAGCACAGTGGTTTATTTTCCCACTGGAACATCGACATTTTCACTATTCACCGCTAAAAAAAAAGACAGACCATCAGATATGCTCTTCAAGACACTCGTTTCTACCTCCCTCGCCTCAGTGGCCATCGCTGAGGCCATTGCCAATCCATTCGCTAATCCCTTTGCCGATGCTGATGCTGATGCCTACGCTGAAGCCTTCCCAGACGCGGAATCTTTGCCATGGGGGAGTGCTATCCCAGAGTCATACGCTGCTGCTAGTGCTTTCGCAGAAGCCTATGCTGAAGCTGTGGCCATTGGTCATCCAGACCCTCAATCCTACGCATTAGCTGCCTCTGCTGATGATTGTGCCACCATCTCTTGTCACGCAGCTTGTGGTTACTTGATTTTAGACGCTTCTGCTTGTTCTGAAAACACCACAGACTCATATTCTGGTCCTTATAACGTCACTTGTCTATGTGGGTCCGATGACACCAAATTCATGCAAAGATACCCATCCTGTATGAACTGTGGTTGGACTTTGTGGAAATACTACGGTCCATACGTTTCCTCCGCTTTGGAAGCTTGTTCCACTTTGTCTACTGAACCAACTGGTACTTTGAGATGTTCTACTACTTTAACTGATTCTTACACCGTTGACGCTAATGCTGGTTGTGCTTACGGTGGTAACTGTGTTTCCTCCACCACTACTGGTTCCTCCGGTTCAAACTCTTCTAACGGAACTGTCAGCAGCACAGCCGCTAGCTCCACTGGTTCTGGCTCTGGTTCTGGATCGTCCACCACTGCTGGTTCATCTTCTTCTGGCTCTTCAGATTCTGATTCTTCCTCCAGTGCTGCTTCTTCCTCTTCCAACGGTGCCCAAATCCTCGCTGCTGGTGGCTCCGTCTTCGGTGCCATCGCCTTGGCCTTCCTCCTATAGAGAGATCTCCTGTTTTCATATCCTGTGTTAATCCCAAGTGCTAATAAAATAATCTAGAGAAATTTGAAAACCTCTTTCCTGTAGGAACAAAATATGTATAAAGTTTAGTGCTGTTTTACTGCCATTCTTTAATGTGTCAGTTGGTTTTTTTTTTTTTTCATTTTTCTTGTTTACGCGACTTTCTTTGTTCTTTGATTTCAGATTTTAGCGTGTGTTTCAAACATAAAGAGTAGCTGGAAGGATCAATTCTAGTTGATTTGAGGTGGATTTAGGCTTTTTACTGGTATTTTAGGTGTTTTAAACCTATATATACGTGAAATCTTCACTGAAATCCGATGTCAGACGACGCTGCTACGATTTTGGACCTCGCGTGGCAACAAATTGACACCAAAGACTTGGGATATATTTATGAACGCGATTTCGTGCTCTTGATCGATGCTATTGACGCTATTTTGGACAAATCCATTCTCAATGAGACAGGATACAAGATTGTGAAGGATTACAGCAGGAATTCTGGGTTCCACAAGATCTATAAGACAGATTTTAGATCACTGTTCCATTCTTTGATCGGAACTTCGTTTAAAGACGTCTTGAGCAGTGTATCATATGACAAGAGACTGATAGAAAAAGAGGCACATAAGGAGAATCTTGTGAGGAGTAGACGGTATTCAAGACCCGTTTTGACATCAACACCTTTGTCCAAGGAGAATTCATTCACTGATAAACAACAACATTCCATAGACCCTCCAGTGTTAAAGAAAGAATTCAAAAAATACAAAAGACTATCAGCTAATCAAGAAGAAGAGATCAAGTACAGAGATGAGATAATTGCAAAACATGAACAAAGAGAAGTGGAGTTGAATTCCAAGATTTCTAAGCTAGAAAAGATGAATAAATTAGTAAACTCATTAGAGGATGACGTGCTCTATCGTGACAAGATAATCATAGAGAAAGATGACGTTATCAAGGAGAAGACCAACTCTATCAACAAGCTTAATAAGAAAATAACATCTCTCAAAGAAGAATTGGATATATACAAGTCAAATAACACTTCAGAAATTGATCAATATCAATTACAAAAAGCTCAAAATTTCAACAAGGAATTAGTCAATAAAATTCAAATTCAACAGCAGGCAATTGACAAACTTAAAAAAACATTACACACTGCATCTCATATCCCATCAACCCAATCTCAAAACCAATACTCTAAATCATCATCAAGATCCCGGAAAAACTTTCAAAACTTCTCACTTCTCAACTCAATTCTCCCTACGGATTTAACAACATCAACTTCATCATTCCCACGTTTCCATGCTAAGATCCCATCATTACCGATCATCTTATGCATTTTATCACTACTTGTTCTCTATTTCATGATTCCATGGGATTTCTTTACAATATCCTCATCTTCATCTTCATCAGATGTTCATTGGTATACAAATACTTTCCTAGAACCTTGGTTTTATGAAACTTTTGAAAATGGTGATATCGATTATGAGTACTACAATCTAGATAAAGTCAATTTGGATTATTTACCGAGATAATAATGACTTCAAATGGTGAAAAAAACCAAAGAAAAAAAATATCGTCAGATGTCTCACCTTTCACCCCTAATTAATCATTTGTTGAGCTTGTTCTTGTGTTTTTTTGGTTTTCGGTTTTCGGTTTTCGGTTTTCGGGGGGCTTTACCAAAATTTTAGTGTTAAACGATCTGCATAACGGTTTTTCCATTGCTAAATTATACGCAGAACAATCACCCCTCTCGGACTGGTGAAAATAATAGAAACGGCAATGTTGAGTGATTTTTGCATCGTTTTAAAGGCCGTTTTCCTTGTTTATATAAAGGTCTGTGGCTGCCTTTTCTTTTTGCTGTTGCTTTATTCCCATTAATCCTTCAACTTCTCTTTACCCCAGATTTTTCGACTTTAACTTTTCGTAATGCTGCTTCATACTAAAATTATTGGTGTCATTGCATTAGTCAATGCTGCTATCGCATACTCTCCAACTGGTAACTATGCTCCTGGTGCAATTCAATGTCCTAATACCACAACGGCATCCAACTCTACAAATTTCGTTAGAATGGCTTCGGGTCTTTCCCAGTCAGAACAAGAATGGTTACAGAAAAGACATGAACATACAGACGAAGCATTGAAAGACTTCCTCGAGCGTGCAGACATTTCAGATTTTGATGTCGATGATTTTTTTGACTCGTTAAATTCATCAATTAATATCGGATTGGCATTTTCAGGTGGTGGTTATCGTGCTATGTTGAATGGTGCTGGTCAGATTTCTGCTCTGGACAACAGAACCGATGGGGCTAATGATCATGGATTGGGTGGATTACTACAGGCAACCACTTATCTTGCTGGATTATCAGGCGGGAACTGGTTGACAGGGACACTCGCTTTGAATAACTGGACATCGGTACAAGAATTACTCAACCAAAGTTCTATTTGGTCATTAGAAAGTCCAATCATTTCCCAGGGGACTGTTGGCTTATATAGTATCCTTTTACAATTTGAGAAATGGTATGACTCCGTGGAAGAGAAGGAAGATGCCGGATTTGATGTTTCACTGACTGATATTTGGGGGAGAGCTTTATCTTATGTGTTTTTCGGCTCAAATAAAAATGGTGATGAAGGTTTGACTTATTCCACTATTAGATCTGCTGATGTCTTTAAGAATGGTGAAATGCCATTCCCAATTAGTTTAGCAGATGGTAGAACCCCGGGAACTTTGATTATCAATGAAAACTCCACTGTTTTTGAGTTTAATCCATTTGAAATGGGATCATGGGATCCTTCATTATACGCATTTACAGACTTGAAATATCTGGGAACCAATGTTTCTAATGGTGAACCTGTTAATAAAAGTCAATGTATTGCAGGATTTGATAATGCAGGGTTTGTTTTGGGGACTTCATCTTCAATTTTCAATTCTTTCAGCTCATATCTTGACTCATTCGGCATCAGTGGGTTTTTGAAGGAACTATTGGAAGATTTCTTTGAAGTTTTGAGTAATGACGATGCTGATATTGCTCTTTATTCACCAAACCCATTTTATAACACTTCTTATGCAGCAGTGGATTCTATTGTTACAAATGATAGTTTGTATTTGTGTGATGGTGGTGATGATGGACAAGGAATCCCATTTGCTCCTTTGATTCAACCAGAACGTCAAGTTGATGTTATCTTTGCCTTTGATAACAATGATAACACAGAGGATAGTTTCCCAGATGGATCTTCCATGGTTGCCACTTATGAACGTCAGTTTAGCGTTCAAGGGAATGGTACGAGTTTCCCATATGTTCCAAATACTGATACTTTTTTGCAAAACAATTTAACTTCAAAACCCACTTTCTTTGGATGCAATGCAAGTAATTTAACTGATTTGTCTTCAATCCCACCTTTGGTTGTTTACATTCCGAACATTGCGTACAGTTTCTGGTCAAACACATCCACAATGCTTTTATCATACTCTGATGAGGAAAGAGATGCTATGATTCAAAACGGGTTCGAAGTTAGTACGAGATATAACTTGACCATTGATGAAGATTGGCCTAAATGTGTTGGATGTGCAATCATTCAACGTGAAATGGAGAGAACTAATCAAACAATTTCTGATGATTGTCAAGAATGTTTTGATAATTACTGTTGGAATGGTGAATATGTGAATACATTGGACTTGGCTTGGTCCAATGCTACCTCTACAAATGAAACTTACTCTTTCAATTCCACTACTCCCAATAATATTACAGCCCCAGATACTGGTGTTTTAATATTTTGAAGACTCTATTAAAAGGCTATTGAAATAAAAATGAAACAAAAAAAGTAATAATACACATCTAATCAAATTGGGGGTGAACAGCTGTAGCAAAAAAGAAAGAGGGCACCAGACATAGAAAGGTTGTTCTTATTTGGATGAGTTTTTGATACACATACACAACAAGTTCAACAACGTAGACACAATATCACCATTATTATTCTGTTGAGAAGAGGATTGCTGTTGCTGTTGGTAGTTGTTATGGTACTGCTGTTGTTGCTGTTGTTGCTGTTGTTGATAATGTGGTTGTTGTTGTGAGTGGTAGACCTGCTGAGTTGGTTTCGAAGGTCCGTTGACAATTGGTTGGACATTGGCCCAGCCTGGTGGGATTTGAGCATTTTGTAAGTTGATCACCAAGACACCACTGTTCTTGGAGTGGATGTAATTCTGGAACCCAGCTTCATCACACAGTTCCTCTACGGCAGGTTTCAGCTTGGCAACACCCCCTTTAGAATGGATCCCCTTCCCCACGATGACTTCCAGTTTGGATTCATGTCTCTGGATCCCTGCCACAATTCGCTTCTTCAAGATGTATTGGGCCTCCTTGATGTACAGCCCGTGTAAATCAATCTCATTGGAGTCTGAATCAGCATTGTTCTCTCTGAAGACGTACTCTGCAGCTTGAAAGTTGTAATCATCAGCCACATCAACTTGTTTCTTCGCCTGTTCAGAAAGTTCATGAGCCCTGGCACCATCACCTTGCTTATACGCCTGTTGAGACTCCTTAGACAGTTGTTGCTTCTTCTTGTATGCCTGCTCGGCCAAAGCCCTCAGCTTCTTGTATTGTGGGTCAGACACATGGTTGTAGTCTCTTTCTTGACCGGACCCTGTGATAAGATGTTAGTATTCAGAGCTGTTTTTGTAGTGGAAATTTGCGGCTAAAGCAGCGTTAAACATACCCAATAGGGCACCTCTCGACGAAGAAACTGCAGCACTCATCCTTTCTATAGATTAGGAGATTACAAATGGCCAGAATCGCAGAACTTGATGCGATAGAAGTGGCTCTAAATTTACTTATCCCGTACCTGAAATTCCACCTCGGTAGCCCTGACTATGAGGCACGTGACTGCATGTGACAAGCTCAAGTATTGTGGTGCTGCCCTAACCATATTTTGAATTCCACCCTAAGCTCTCCAATTTGATCACTTGAAGACTACATATACATATAGAGCGACATGTTTAGCTTAGATTTCATCATCAATCAGCACAGCATTATTTAGAGTTTTTGGTTTTGCATACTTTGGTGATAACTCTAGAGATCGACATTTTGATCGAATATCTCGTTAGAGCCATCTCTTCTTCAGTGATACCCAATTTTATCAAAAATTTCAGATCTTTTTCATTGTATAGTCCATACAGAAAGAGCATAATATGACTAATATACTCTCTTTTGAAAGAAATCCACTCCTTGTCTGATTTCTCGATTGGAAGAAAGTGTTCTCTGCTTTTATCAAACTCTTCAGAGAAATATTCCACTATATTGTTATAATAAAATAGTCTTATCTTTTTCAATCCAAGACATAAGTCAAGAAGATCAGTCCTCTCATGTATTTCTAAGATATTGATCCAATGGTTCACAACTAATATATGTTGTGCCCTTTCTTTTTCGGCATCTTCTTCCGAAAGAACAGGCGTATTTCCTTTTGAGATTTGCTTCTGTCTCAAAGATTTCTCCTTCAATAAATGAAGCTTGTCCTCAACATAATCAACGTCACATTCATGATTTTCTTTTAAAATGTCAATTTTCGTTTGACTCCAAGTGCCTTTAGTGCGCTGATTTATCTGAGCCACTTTCTCATTACAAGATGAGCACTCAAAATAGCATATAGAACGAGAAGAGCCTTCCATCAACTCAGACTCATGACTGTCAGATACGTTAATTTGTATTTTGTTTTTGATAAACATTTTCAGTGTGAGTAATCTTTTAGCCTCTTTCATCTCCACAGCCTTAGAGCCTTCTTTGATAGACTCTATGGACCTATTAAGTTCGACCAATTTCTTGAGCGTCCGCTCTGCTAGCTCTTGGAGATCATCAAGTGATTGATTAAGCTCATCTTCTCCTGCGTTTTTTTTCTCGGGATTGCTTTGCAAAATCAATTCTGATGGTGAGACAGTAAGCATCTCTTCTTCATTGAATGTTACCAGGGCATTGGTTTGTGCATTGGTAATTGGATGATCTATCATTGAATTGAGAATGGTACCATCAAGGAGCGTTAAAGTCTCGGTATTCTTCGCTCTCTTCTGGGGCTTTCCCTCCGAGAGGTCTAAAGGGTGTGATTTGGAACGTTTCTCTCCACAGGTCTTCTCGGGACTTCTCAACATACTAAACTCAATGCCTCTAAACTCAAGAATTCTCAGCTTATCTTTAAAACGCGACTCTTCTCTCAAATTACGCGTCACTTTTTGGCGCCAAATTTTGTATCAGTTTACATCCGAACATCATCCCAGAAAACTTTTAACACCCGAACATCTATGTACATGCTGTGGTCTCAAATTAGGGGATAAAACTCATTTCTGTTTCTTTAGCTGAAGATAGAGCATGCTTACTTTCGTTGTTGATGTTGATTTTTACACTACAACATCTCAGAAGGATATTCAACTTTATCAGTAGTTTGTAAGTTTTCCGTATGTATTTACTTTCTCAGGATGATTATGTACTTCAAATTTAGCAGTTTTAGATGCACTCATATCGGACCTGAAACCTCTCCCATTTAGATGTGGGTGATATGACAATTTCCAACGTACATAGAACTCATCCATTACAGATCCAAGCTTAGCGATACCGCTTTTTGAAAAGAGACTTTTGCTCACTATAACTGCTAATCTGTTGATTCTCTTAGCGCACTCAGCAATCTTTCATTTCAAAAGGTATTTGGCTTCTTTGATGTTTAACCCTTTTGAGTCAATCTCCGGGAAATCACAGCTGTGTGCAAAGAGATAATCTGCTGCTTGGAAATTATAATTTTAAGGGTCATCAACAGTTTTGTATACTGGCGGTTTTTGGTCTTTGAAGGATGCTTACGCTATTTGAACATCTGCGATGAAGTTTGGTATTTGTATAATATCTAACGTTCAAGACTACAGAAGAACCACCCATTATGGCTATGAGCTTTGGTATCTCCTGTATCATTTACAAAGTTGAATCTCTTTTCCATTTATACTGACCGAATACTGTAACCCCTGTTAAGACGATGCCCTATTTTTTCACGTGATATCACATGATTATGAAAGCTGCATGCAGCTGGTTAAGGCAGCACTTTAAACACCCCGACACCACACAATACGTGACTGACTCTTTTTTTTTTGTTTATTGAAAACATAAACTGGCCCTACCAGAAGGAAATTTCCCACCTCTTCAAAAGTGAAAAATTTCATTCATTTCAAAACCTTTAATTAATTTCTTAAAACTATCAACTAAACGGACCAAAATGGCTAAATCTACTCCAAAACAGTAAGTGGATAGTGCTGATATAGTTGTTTGATTCGAGTGCATTCTCTTCATGTTACAAGAGCTTTTCTGGCTTTTCATACTACTAATATTCAAATTTATTCTTTTTAGAAGGAATATAATGATCATCATTCACTTCTAATCTCTTTTTTATTTTCAAAGAGTTTGAAGCTGAAGTAGAGGCATGGGTTGTTACAGCTTGTCAAATTGATTCTCAGGGCCGGCGATCTCGAATCACCAATCATGGCCTGGCAAGTCTGTTCTTCCTCTGACCTAACCAAAATGGATTCTGAATATTTCATAACAAAATTTTTGTTAGTGATTATTCAACTTTAGGAATCCTGAGGTGAACTAAAAAATCATCGAATGAGTGGTGTCATGTCGATGAATGTGCGAAGACAAGACTACTGTTGTTTTATTGTTTTTTCAAATACTAATCTTTCTTAAATCAGAGTTATCACTGCTGAACAAGTTTTAGTTCCAGAATCTCAATTAAAGAGATCTACTGCTAACGCCAAGTTGTCTGAAAAGGCTGCTGCTGAAAAATTGGCTAGAAGAAAAGTAAGTTTTCCTCTTATTTTCTCTCTCGAATGATTTCTGCAATCTCTTTGACTCGACTGACTTTTGGTGATGAAACCAACCATTTAACATGACTAGCTTGCACGCGATGCTGTCTGTTTGTTAACCATCTTTCGGGACTGACAATGGTTTTGAGAGTTTTGAGATTGTGGGATTTCTTTTCCTTTCAAAAAGGAGTCAAGTAAACTAACAATATAATTTTAGGCTAACCAAGAAAAACGTCAAGCTATCTTCGAAAGAACCAAAGCTTACAACCAAGAATACTTTGATGCTGAACGTGCCATCATTGATGCTAAGAGAGAAGCCAAGGCTGCTGGTTCTTACTATGTTGATGCTCAACCAAAATTAGTTTTCGTTGTCAGAATCAAAGGTATCAACAAAATTGCTCCAAAACCAAGAAAAGTTCTACAATTGTTGAGATTGTTGCAAATCAACGCTGGTGTCTTTGTCAGATTGACCAAAGCTACTGCTGAATTGTTGAAGTTGGTTGAACCATACGTTGCTTATGGTTACCCAAACTTGTCCACTGTTAGAAAATTGATCTACAAGAGAGGTTACGGTAAAGTTAACAAGCAAAGAATTGCTCTTTCTGACAATGCCATCATTGAAGCCAACTTGGGTAAATTCGGTATTGTTTCCATTGAAGACTTGGTTCACGAAATCTACACTGTTGGTCCAAACTTCAAGCAAGCCAACAACTTTTTATGGCCATTCAAGTTGTCTAACCCATCTGGTGGTTGGGGTGTCCCAAGAAAGTTCAAACACTTCATTGAAGGTGGTTCTTTCGGTAACAGAGAAGACTTCATCAACGCTTTGATCAAGAAACAATTATAAGAATCTTGATTGATTGTTTATGATGATGATGATGTCAACAACTAAAATCATGGGGTTTGTGTCATGTTTATAGATTGTATAATGAACTGACTTTTGTCCCTTTGTCTTTGTATATTAATGGGTAATGGTTTGGATTTCTGCTGTATTCAACGAACTCCTGCTACTAGTAATCGTTTCAACCAAAAACTTTTAAAACTACAAACACTTGAAACACATAATGTACATCTAGGCATTCTCATACTCATCTGGATAGAAAATCAAACGCTCAATTCCCTGTGCAGTCAAGAGCACCATTCTTATAACACCACCAGAGCTCCCGTCCCATTTGATGGCCTGCGACAACGCCGTCTTGACAAAACTGACAACCTCGTCCTTCTCCATGCTTGGCTTGAAGTTCTTTTCAGTCCACCCATAGATATAACTTGACCCTGAACCTGCAATGGCAAACTCCTGCTCGTGTAAAGATCCTCCCAATGGTATACTATAAACTTCACCCTTTTGCTTCTTGGCATCAAACCCGGCAACAATAAGCCCAGCACTGAGCTGGTCCTTGTATTGATACGCCATCTCTTGTAAAACAGAGGCAGCCACTTTAGGTGGTGCTGGTTTGTCGTGTTGAGAAACGTATAGATCCAAATGTTGCTTGGCAATGTCTGCAATGGCCTGGGTATCTGCTGCAGAGCCGGATCTGCAGCACCAGGTTAGATCATGGATCTGTGTGAGCTTGTCAGTGACACTGTATTGGTTAGTATATAAATCACCACATCAGAATATATTTATTCAGCATATGAAATAAACCAACACTCACCGATTAGCAATGTATGAGCCGGTCGTCGTACGCGAGTCCGCACCGAGCACCACACCGTCCTTGAAAGTCACAGCCATACTGAATCCACCAGTTAGTATTCCCAAAAAACAACAAACAATTAAACCATCACCACTCACATTGAAGTCCCCAAACTATTTTCAGCACTGTTAGTCCCAATTACCAAGCAATTCTCACGCCAAAAAAACACATACCTGACCTCCCCCTTCTTGAGGTGGTTGATATCCACAGAAATCCCGTTCATTGTCTACGATTTCCTCGAACAATTGACCTTTTAATAGAACAAAGAAACAGCGAGAGATCTCAAGCTTGAACAAATCGCCACTCAAAAAATCCACAGTCTCGAACTCGTTTTATAAAGAGTTTAAGCAAAAAAAAAAAAAAAAACAAACAGCGCGAACATGTTTTACAAAATCCAACTCGCCTTGAAATTTTTTTCCACTACAAACGAAAGAAAGAAAGAAAGAACGAAAGAAAACACCGATTCTCACACCAAAAATCAGCAGAAACCAGTAACAATGTCTGCCCCTTTCAAGCTTTCATCCCTTTCGTCCTCCGTGTGGGGGCCATCGCAGGAAATCCCAAAGTCCTTGCGCTTCTCCGACATCCCTTATGCCCCATTCTCCAAAGGTGATAAACTTGGTAAAGCTGCTGACTGGCTAGCAATGGAACAAACCGCCAAGGACCCAAGAGAGAAGAACAGAAAACAGAGAGACTATTTCCATGCTTACGGTGCCTCTGCTGCCTCGAGTTTTGCTGCTGAAGAACAGGACCACGGTGACAACTTTGAAGTTGTCGATAACTCCAAGACAAATGTCCAAAAGAATGCCGTTGCTACTACTTTGACCAGAAACAGAAGAGGAAACAACCTCAACACCGGAAACACCAGCAGTGGGAACCAGAACGCTGCCAACAACGCTACCGGACAAAAGAAATCATTCAACAACAACAACAACAACAACCAAAACAAACAAGGTGGGAACAAATCTTTCAACAACTTCAACAACTTTAACAGACGTAACAATTGGAGAGATGAGAAGAATGACAGAGTTCGTGAATCGAGTGTCAAAGTGGAAGACTCTTGGAAGTCAGTCAGTGAAGTTGAATTCCACAAATTGTCAAAGTTGAACTTTGAAGTTTCTCAAGGTGAAGATCTAGATTCTTATGGTGCCATCAACTTATACAACAAGAAGATTGAAAGAAGTTCCAACGTGCCATTGAGGATTATTGACAAGGACAGCTACAACCCAACTGCCTCTGACGATCCAGTGATCCAAAATTACAAGGCCAAAGTGTACACGACTGATTCTGTTATTACCCAATTGATGTGTGCTTCAAGATCTGTCAACTCTTGGGATATCGTTGTCACCAAGAAGAACGGTGCTATTTTTTTCGATAAAAGAGACGGCTCTGCCATTGATCAAATCTCTGTTGATGAAAATGCTCAAGATGCTCCAATCGATTCTAATGATTCCAATAATGTGAACACTTCTAATAAATTGGCTTTGGAAGCTCAATATATTAATGACAATTTCATTGCTAATTCTATCATCAGTGAACAAACTTTGAAACTAAAGAATGAAAACCCATTCGATTCTGATAATTCAAACTTGTTATCTAGAGGTTACAAATACAAAAAATTCACTTTGAAACAATCTGATGAAGAGGAAGATCCAACAACCATTGTCATTAGAACTCAATTTGATTCTAAAGATCCAGCTACAAACCAAATCTTATCCATCAAAGCTATCAATGAATACAGACAAACCAGTTTGGATTGGAAAACTAAATTTAATTCTCAAAGAGGTGCCATCATTGCTGCTGAATTGAAAAACAACAATAATAAATTCTCTAAATGGACTCAACAAGCAATCTTGGCTGGTGTTGATACTATCAAATTAGGATTTGTTTCAAGATCAAACTTCAAAGATAACTCTAAACATTCCATCATTGGTGTTGCCTCTTACAAAGCCCAGGATTTAGCTAATCAAATCAATTTCTCCACTGGTAATGGTTGGGGTATTGTGAAATCTTATATCGATATCATTTCTTCTCAAGAAGATGGGAAATTTGTCATTTTGAAGAATCCAAATGCTCCTAAACTAACGGTTTATAGAGTCCCTGAAAATTCTTTCCAAGATTAATAATATTAGAGATATATACATATGATCATCTACTTATTAATGCATGTTTGAGCATCATATCCACGTTACACAAGGTTTGTAAGATTACATCTAAATTATTATTAACTATAAATAAGTATATCATAAAATTGGAGAAGCAGTCATCTGATCCTTCTCTAATTATTGAATTGAAATTGAAATGCCATTGTGTTATAAGGATGAGATAAATCAGAAATCTCCAGCGTGATACGAATCTTCTGATGCTTCTTCATGTTTAGCATGGTCAATATGTTCCTCAGGAACTTCCTCTTCATGAATTATATCTTCAACTTGTTCAACCTCCAATGCTTCTTCAATTTCTTCCACTTCTGGTTTCACTTGTGTTTTGGAAATCTTTTCAGTAATCTTATCAAGATTAACTTTAACAAACTTTCTCATGAATTCACCAATCTCTGTATTTTCATGATTCCCACCCAAATATTTATACAATTTCATCATTGTGGATTCTTTGTTGGAATATGCATAAATATTGACATCAACGGCACTATGACCATGAGTTGACCATCCAATACGTGCTCTTCTAGAAACCATATCGTTCAATTTATAATGACATGCAGTGATATCGGAAACAATCTCAAAGACTTCTTCAGATGTATAATCTTCGATACCTAAATCCTTTTCAAAAATTTCTTTTTGAACAAAATCTTCAATGTTGTCTCCTTTATAGTTCTTAATCTTGGAAGCTAAAAATTCACCAGAATGTTTAGCATTGAATAAAACTTCAGGATACCAAACATAATCAGGATAACTTTCATTCAATTGTCTAGCAGTGACTAATCCACCAGTTTCATGATCAGAAGTTGAGATAATCACAGTTTCAACATCACTAGAATCTGCAAAGTTTAAAACAGCTTGGAAAGCTTTATCAAATGCTAAAACTTCACGAACTTGAGCTGCTGGATCATTGTTATGACCTGCATGATCAATTCTTGAGCCTTCAATCAACAAAAAGAACCCTTTATCCGAATCCTTTGTAGCATCACTCAATGCCTTCATTGCAGTGATGGCTTCTTCTTCTAAAGATGGATAAACTGCATCATCCCTATCCAGCTCAAATGGGATATTACCATCAGCAACTAAGGCTAATAGAGGTAGCTCGACATTCTCTCCCAATTTCAAAGAGTCAAATTCTTCTCTATTACCAATATAACTCCATCCTTGACCAATAGCTTCATCAATCAAGTTTCTGTCATCAGCTCTAGAGCCAGAAGTACCGTATTTGGTGTCATTCACAGAGTAAAAATGGGTTCTACCACCTCCAATCATCAAATCCACAACTCTTCCCAATGGATAATCACCTAGTTGATGTTGTGCAATCAAATCCTCGTTGAATCTATAAGTAACATGACTAGAGAATGCAGCAGGTGTAGCATCAGTGATTCTGGTGGTGACAACCAATCCGGTCATGTAACCTTCCAATTTCATAGCTTCGAGCAAAGTCCCACATGGTCTTTCATCTGGGAAAACACCAACACCATTGTTGAAAGTTTTACTGGCACAGGAAAATGCAGTGGCACCAGCAGCAGAATCCGTCACTAAAGAGGAAGACGAGCGTGTACGTGAGCTCCCAATCAAGTGCTTGTCCAAGGTCAAAATGTCATCAATGGCCAGCTTATCACGGTATTGCTTGAAAGATCTTGTTAAAGATAAAGATGTTGGTCCCATACCATCCGTGACGAGGAAAATCACATTTTTTTTCGAGGACCTAGCAGATAAAGGATCCTGTACCAGATTCACCTGTGGAATAAAGAAAACAAATACTGCACACATTGTTAGTACTCCTTAATTTCATCATCAACAATTGACAGCCTTTCTTTACTCACTGATAATGAATCCAAACATCATAAAAACACGTAGAAAATGGGATTTCACTCGCTTGGAGCGCGTCCGTTTCGACTGCGGCTCTGGATACTCGCCAATCTGCGTGTATTCGTCTCTTTTCGCCATATTTGTCCAATATCAAAACTGTTTCAGGGTTAAGACATGTGGGGCGAACTACAACTTCAAAACGTAAACAGCCAAAATTAGAAAATTGATAGAGAGAAACATCCGAACACCGAACCAAAAAAAAAAAAACACTGATAAGACGGTTATGCGGCCATGGTGCTTGCGCGAAATCTCGAAAACGTTCTATAGATATTTACATCTCAAAATTTTTGGTTACATACATTTGCTTGTTTTACTTTCAACAAATGAGCCACAGAGATGTTCAAGGCAAAGAAGTTCCGTTCACAGAGGGAGCAGGCGGTATACGATGCGACTTTGGGGGCAAAATACCAAAGAAATTTAAAGAAGCATCCGTTTTTGCTGTTTGGGCTACCATTCTTAACAGCTATGGGATTCGCCTCGGTGTGGTTGTCGAGTTTTACCGCAGTCAGATACGAGAATAGAGATAAGAAGATGCACGAGATGGATGAGGAGGAGATCTTGAAAGTGAGTGCCAACAAGAGAACAGTGGATATCAAAGAGGAATATTACAGGTTGCAAGGGATTGGAGAACAGGACTGGGAGCCGAAAAGAGTGGAAAGACTACCAGGCGAGAGTGAGAATGTGTTCTGAGATCCAGAGTTCTGTGGTCTCTCTTGTAAATATCATCACGAATGTTACGACGGTTTTTTCTATGTGAGATTTCTCTCTTTCTTGGGTGAGAAGAGATCTATTTTATTTCATTTTATTTTTTTTAATTCATAAACGAACATACAACACACTGAAACGTAGAAGCATTAGTTGAAAATTTATTTAGCCTTCAAAGCAACGTCAACTTTCGTCAAGGCCAAGTAAGATATCAAAGCCACAAAGATCCATTTAGCAATGTTCAAAGGTTTTTCAATGTATTCTTTAAATCCATACTGATATCTGATCAAGATATCCACGCTTCTTAACTCATCAATGATGTTTTCAAATTTCAAAGTCACTTTGGTATGACCTTTTCCTAAATCGAAATAACTCAATTCATAACCTTCTTCCTTGGTATCTTGACCTAATGGAGATGTAACATCCAAAACTTTAGCTCCTTCTGGAAGATAAACACTCCATTCAATATTATCATAAGTGGCATCCAACGGTCCATTGATAAAAGGAACTTTCAAGACATATTCACCACTAACGTCAACTTGTCTCAAATAATCACTTAATGGATTTGTCCAACCAACAGTGAAATTATAATACCAATTACCGAAGACTGGATATCTTGGCTTGATATAAACAGCATCAGACATTGCCCTTGAAGTGGAAACATTACCAACCAAATCAGTGAAATAAATATCTTTGGAACCTTCATTCAATTTCAACTGTAGAGCATTGATAGCAAAACTTTCTTTCAATTGAGACTTTTTCAACATGAAATCTGCTCTAGAAAATCCTGAATTCAAAGCAGCACCTTTATTGCTCATTTCGTAATATTCTTCAAATTGAATAGAATCGCCCCAATGAGAAACCCAAATACCTCTTTGTAAATTATGTATCTTGACTAATGGGAAAGAATGAGAATATAACAAGGTCAATTGAGTCAATCTGAAAGGCTCAACCTCGTAATCAAAATCATAAACCAAGGTATTGTCAACGATAACACCCGTGTCTTTGACATCTTCACCATCCTGGGCTAATTCATTGGCTTGAGAAACACCAACGACTTTAGTTGATGAGTTTTTGGTTTTGTAAGGACTTAAAGGTAATTTATTCGTTTTGAGCAGTAAAGTCTGTTTATCACCAATGTCCAAAGTAGCTGGTAATGGTTGTAAAATATCAGTGATAGAGTAGCTGATTGCCAACTTATAGGTAGATTTTGGTGCAATTGGCGGCAATTCGACTTTGATGTAATTGATCAATGGGTCGTCATTTTTACTGTCAACCGATTCCTTCATCAACTCGGTAGGCAATGCCTGTTTCGAGTTTGAGTCCACGGGGAACACTGCAAATACACTGAGCTTGTCATAGAGGTAGTTTGGTAACGTCAAGTAGTACTCGCTATTTGGCTTGGAATCCACATTTTGAACCTCCAGCTCCAAGTATTCTTTGATGTATGATTTGGACAAATCAATTGTACGGGCAAACTCCACATTTTCCCATGTTTTCTGTGGGACAAAAGACGCCGAAACACATAGCACTAGTTGTGAGAGCAGCAGGGTTAGCGCCAATCTTGATTGCATCTTCAAAAGTGTGCTGATTCGGTGAGAATTTTGGTCAAGATTGGCAGCCGAATGGGCTGAATTAATTTTGGTTTTCGTGTTCTTTGTCCGGAAATGTGTCTAGGCCAGGCCGACTTCCGACCTCAATTCTTTAGAAGCACATCCAGACACCACTAAAAGAGCCCCTTAAAACATACGCTGTACATATATTTACCTTCTCGAATCTTGAATTAATGTAGAAGACGTATATATATTATATTTTAGATGAGATATTTCAACAGCTCTGACATACCTCAATCCCCAATACAGCTCAATCAATGAGGTTAGAATCCAAAAGAATAGCCCTTTCTTTCTCAGTGAGTGGCGTAAAGTTGAATCTTTTACGGCTATCACCTTTCCTACCATTAATCCATCGGTTTTCATAATTGCTATCAGTGAGTTCAAGCCCTGAGGCATACACGTTGAAATACCCTAACTTTGTCTTGCCCTCTCGTTTTGTATCACTGCCTCCTTCCAAGTCATTTATGTCTTCCACGGGGATTCTATCACTGCAGTATATATCTTCAAGCAGAAACTTATTAAAGTTAGACAACAATCGTAGCCGAGAGAAGCTTCCGAATAGCAACTCTCCCAAATGCTTATAAACATTCTTCATTATTAGCAACACTCTGTCTCTGTATTTCATCAGATTCCCCAAGTATTCAACCCTTTCATGAGGATAAGGAAGTCTAAAGTTTTGAAAATTTGGTTTTATAACGAGCGAGCACCCAGTCGCTTTGGTGATCAAGTGCTGGGGGCTAAATATATCTCCCTCGTAGATTTCTCCCAGCATCTGTCCAGCAACATCATCATCGTATTCAAAGCAGTCTTCGAGAATGTTTATGCAAAAAGCGAGACATTCTAGGAGCTTTGAGGCCTTCTCGTACTGGGAATCGCGACAACGGCTTTCATCTAACACCTTCATCAGAAAAGTTAGGTGACAGGATGAGTTTTTCAGAAATAGAGACTTGAACTCAACTTCAAAGAGAAGTTCGACTTTGTTCTTGCCCTTCATATACAAGTCATATAGCTTTGTTCTCTCTGAGAATGTGCAAAGGGCATTGCTGAAGCCAGTATTTCTAAGCGCAGTATTAGTGCTAAAATCTACTTTGAACACTCCAATTGAGCTTGTTCTTTTGGAACGGGGTAGTTTTGAGACCTTAACATCACTCAAAGGAGAATCTGGAATGAGTGATCTCAGCTTGCGACTATCGTCTTCTTCAGACAAAATACTTCCCCGAGGAGTCATATTTTCCATCGATTTTATGGAGGACACTTCTTGGGACGATAGGGACTAAAAATCTCCTTACAGTAAGGTCTTTTCGGCTGACTTTTATAGTAAATCAGGGATGAGCGAAAAAAAAAAAAGTCTGATATTTCTCTCATCGAAGACTGAAATTTCTCGGGATAAACCAATATATCTATCTCTGCTTATTCCATGTAATTGACCCGACCCCTCAAATAGCTTCAATTTAGATTAGTAATATCTCCAGTCATCTGCGAAATGAGAAGGCACCTACAATGTGCAAGTTTGAAGTGTTCAATGTCATCCGCTGAAAAGTTAGCGAGAAAGCAGATATGATGGGAACAAGGGCAGAGCCTGAGAATTTGAGACGTATCAACCAAAGGATACTACCACCTATATATATATATATATATGTATGTACAAACCAATCAATAAACAAAGAAAACCATAATCTGATATATTGAGTTATTTACCTTCTTAAATTGTGGATCGATCTAGTGAAAGTATGGGCTTTAACATATCTTATATGGGATATTTCACAAACTCTGGCATACTTTAAACTGCAATACAGCTCAATCAATGAGGTTAGAGTCCAAGAGAATTGCCCTTTCTTTTTCAGTCAGGGGCTTAAAGTTGAATTTAATATGGCTGTCAGCTTCCACAGCATCGATCAATCGATCTTCATATTCGGGGTCAGTGAGTCTAAACCCTGAAGAATAAACGTTAAAATATCCTGACTTTATTTTGACTTCTCGTTTTGTATCACCATCTTCTTCCAAATCAATTATTTCTTCCACGGGGATTTTATCACTGCAGTATATATCTTCAAGCAGAAACTTATTGAAGTTAGACAACGATCGTAGCTCAGAAAAGTTTCCGAATAGCAACTCTCCCAACTGCTTATAAGCACTTTCTACTAATGGCAAAACTCCGTCTCTGTCTTTCATCAGATTCCTCAAGTATTCAGCTTTTGCGTGATAACAAGGAAGTCTAAAGTTTTGAAAGTTTGATTTTATAACCATCGAACAACCAGTCGCCTTGGTGATTAAGTGCTGGGGGCTAAATATATCTCCCTCGTAGATTTCTCCCAGCATCTGTTCAGCAACATCATCATCGTATTTAAAGTAGCCTTCGAGGATGTTTATGCAAAAAGCGAGACATTCTAGGAGCTTTGAGGCCTTCTCGTACTGGGACGTGAGACAACGGCTTTCATCTAACACCTTCATCAAAAAAGTTAGGTGATAGGTTGTGTGTTTTGGAAATGAGGAACTGAACTCAACTTCAAAGAGAAGTTCGACTTTGTTCTTGCCCTTCATATACAAGTCATATAGCTTTGTTCGCTCTGAGAATGTGTAAAGAGCATTGCTGAGGCCAGTATTTCTAAGCGCAGTATTAGTGCTAAAATCTACTTTGAACACTCCAATTGCATCTGCTTTTCCCCGGTTTGTTCTTTTCAAACGGGGTAGTTTTGAGACCTTAACATGCCAAGGATAAAATAGAAAGAGAGAAAGCTTGGGAATCTTGTGATATGTCTCGTGTTCTTCAATCCCGAACTTTTCTAAAGCAGATGGACGTCCCATTAAATCTTTCCAAAATATTGCTGGAGGATAGGGACTAGAAAACTTTTCACAGTAAGGCCTTTTCGGCCTATTTTTATAGTAATTCAGGGATGAGCAAAATAATCTGATATTTCTCTCATCAGAGACTGAAATTTCATAAACCAAAATGTGTCTGCTTATGGCATGTAATTGACCCCCAGCCCCCAGACAGCCTATATTTTGGACCAGTAATATTTCCAGTCATCAGGGAAATGAGAAGGCACCTACAATGTGCAAGTTTGGAGTGCTTAATGTCATGAGCTGAAAAGTTAGTGACAAAGCAGATAACAGGGCCTACCGTAGTTGAAGGAGGTACATCTAATAATCACAATTTAAATGAAGAGAATAGCCGGCAACACTACAGGTTCTGATAAAGCAGATTGATTTGGAGAGGTCTCTTCATGGTGAGAAGTTTGAGCACTTCCTCGAATCGAAAATGAAAATAAACTGTCCTTCTGTTTCCATAACAAGCCTTGTATGGTGTCATGTGCAGAGGAAGATTTCAGAACACTGGGACATGACTCGTTCCAACCTCCAAAGTCCAGTAGGGAATCACATCAATGATGGAGAATCGCAATGGAAGTTCTTGAAAGAGATTGTGAACCAGACTTTTTAAAAACTAAGGCAGCTGACCTTATCAGAAACTGCTAACCAACAAATCGAGGTCACTTAAAGACTTCAAAGTGAGTGGTGACATTGTCTGTAATCGATTCGATTTTATTAGCTACACACTTTGTGCATTGTGCTCCGTTTGCGTGGACCGACCATAAACTAGACGCGTCTTGTTCTTTTTCGTTCTTGAGATTTCAAAGCATTTAACGAGTTGAACCGCTTAGTTGAGAGTTTCTTCTCAGGACACCTGAGATGGGACTAAAAGATCAATTGCGGGATGCGCTGCCCAATGGGAACGATTATGTGGTTTTCCATCTTCAAACCAAAGCTAGAGAGACACATCCATTAGTGACACAAAATTCTGCCACTTCCTCAAATATAAAGACAGTGAAAGTACAGCATTTCATTACTGTGGCACACGAGGGTGTTATATTCTACGGAATTGAGGTATACATATACATCACGATAGACTATGCTCGAAAGGAGACCGAAAAGTTGTTGTTTGTGTCCAAAGCCGATACCAACGGACTGAATTCTACCGGTGTCAAGATTGGGAAGATCACACAGGAAATAATCACATACTTGTTGGAGATCCCACTAGAGGAATACTTGAAAGAGATCATACCCAAGGACTGTACAAATGTTGAATACGACAAGAACACGATAACACGATTTACGCCAACGAAAAATGCTTTACAAATTATGGTGGGGAGATTGAAAGGAGATGTTTCGAAACCCGAGAAAGTTTCTTGTTATAGCGTCACTGACTATCCCAAGTCAATAGTGACAAAAATAGCTCTTTTCACAAGAAGCGAACCACAATATCTGTTTCCTGACTCTTCAAAGAATCCTGCAAAACATGTTCTTAATGGCGAAGAGCTATTGAAATGGTGGTTGAAATGTCTGGATTCCGTCATTTCTTCAAGCTTCAAACCTAATGTTTCTTCATATCTACAAATCCCAGCTGAGGATGGTAAGGTTATTCAAAGATACATATCTCCTCTTCTTAAATCTTCAAACTGGCAGATTGGTGATATATTCCATGGCCATGAGAAAGATATTGCTGTTTTCAAGATTCCTGTTTTCCCAGATGACCCCAAAGCGAGATTCCTTGAGCATCTTGTGGTCGAGAATAGAGCCAAAAAGATAACACTCAATCAGTTCTGGCAAGAGCTACAAATTAGACAAGAGTTCAGACTTGGTGTCACTGTGAGCGTCATAGGCATTGAAGGTGAACTAGATCAGGAAAGGGCACAACCTGGGCTAATTCTCTCGCAGAAGCACTTCAAAAAGATCAAATCATATATTACAGGGGAAGACTACTCGGACTCTGAGGGTTCCATCGAGGCATTCAAAAATGTGAAAAGTTACCTTGAAAACCAAATAGGTGTGGACGTTGATGAACTGTCAGTGAAAGGAGCCTCAGAGAGACCAAGACCCCAGGGAAAGCCACAGCAACCGAGCCCTGAGCCAGTAAACAACCTGAACATGCTAGTGAGAAAGAAACAGAAGAAGTAAACCTCGCAAAAACCACCACTATGTATCTATAACTACTTCTTCATTCTGCCAATTATACACAGTGTCACTAAACAAAAGGGATCTACACACGTATTTTGATCTCCGCGATTTTTTAGCAAATATAAATAATTTCAGATGTTGAAAACCGCCATCAAAACAACAACAACACAACGACAAGTATCGAACGCGGCCGACACAGAAACACAGCCATGGCCTCCTTGGAAGACCTAATCCCAACCGTTAACAAGCTCCAAGACGTGACGTACGATGCCGGTATCGACTCTCTCGACCTCCCAATCTTGTCCATTATTGGGTCGCAGTCCAGTGGGAAATCCTCCATCTTGGAAACCATTGTTGGTAAAGACTTTCTACCACGAGGTACCGGGATTGTTACAAGAAGACCCTTAGTGCTTCAGTTGATTAACATTGACAAGGACTCTCCGCTGGTGCACAACTATAACCACCAGACTGGTGATTCTAAAGCCCATTCCTCCTCTACGCCAGAACCAAATCAACAACAGCCAGAGTTCACTTTGGAAGATCACCTTAGACAACAAAGTGGCTATAAGCCAGAAGTATCCAATGAGTGGGGGGAGTTTTTACACATGCCAGGGCGCAGATTCTATGACTTTTTGGAGATTAGAAAAGAAATTGAGAATGAGACATCTAGAATTGCTGGTAAAAACAAGGGAATTTCAAGATTGCCAATCAATTTGAAAATATACTCTCCAAAAGTGTTGAATTTGACTTTGGTGGACCTTCCAGGGATTACAAAAGTGCCAATTGGTGACCAGCCTACAGATATCGAGAAGCAAATCAGAAATCTCATCTTGGAATACATTGCTAAACCAAATTGTATCATTCTAGCCGTATCTCCGGCAAATGTCGATCTTGTCAATTCTGAATCTTTGAAATTAGCTAGACAAGTGGATCCACAGGGAAAGAGAACCATTGGTGTTTTGTCGAAACTGGATTTGATGGATCATGGTACAAATGCTTTAGATATTCTTTCAGGAAAGGTTTATCCTTTGAGACTAGGATTTGTTGGCGTTGTTAACAGATCTCAACAAGACGTGTTACAAAATAAATCTGTCGAAGAAGGATTGAATTCAGAGGAAGAATTCTTCAGATCACATCCTGTTTATAGAACCATCTCCAACAGGTGTGGTACAAGATATTTGGCTAAATTATTAAATCAAACTTTAATGGCCCACATTAGGGAGAAATTACCTGATATTAAAGCTAGACTTAACACACTGATGGGTCAAACAGAGCAAGAATTGGCTTCCTATGGTGGGTTGAAATCGAACAATAAGGCTGATCGTGGTACTTTGATTTTACAACTGATGACCAAATTCGCCTCCAACTTCGTAAATTCAATCGAGGGTACCTCTTTAGATATAAACACTAAAGAATTATGTGGCGGTGCTAGAATTTACTATATTTATAATGACGTTCTTGGTCATTCCCTTGGTTCAATCGATCCTACATCCAATCTAGAAACAAATGATATCAGAACTGCAATCAGAAATTCTACAGGTCCAAGACCCTCTCTATTTGTTCCAGAACTGGCTTTTGATCTATTAGTGAAACCACAAATCAAACTTTTGGAAGGTCCTTCTCATCGCTGTGTTGAGTTGGTTTATGAGGAATTGATGAAAATTTGTCACAATTGTGGTACTTCCGAATTGGCAAGATATCCAAAATTGCAACAAGCTCTGATTGAAGTTATAAGTGATTTACTGCGTGAACGTCTTGGTCCAACAATTTCATATGTTGAAAGCTTAATTGAAATTCATAGATCTTATATTAATACAAATCATCCAGGATTTGTTGGCGCCGCTACTGCAATGGCCAGCGTTGTTGAAGATCGTCAAAAGCAAAAGGAGAATGAGCAGAAAAACAAGCCTTCTGAGAGCAAGAAGGTGAAACAAATACCAAATCACTCAGATTCAAATGGCATTGCCTCACAACTAATGAATGGACGTGAAAATGCAGATGATAGTTTTGAGAGTGCAGATTCCGATGATGCTTCAGATATCACTAACCACACTACCCAAACTCACCATAAAAACGAGTCCAAAGACTCATTCTTGAATTTCTTCTTTGGGAAGGATCAACAGCAATCACAATCACAACAGCATCCAAGCTCTATTCCAATGAACAATAAATCAAACTCAATCAATGGACATTCAAGAAATCCAAGCAAGTTGATGAAGCCTTTCGAAGAGCTTTCCATCTCAAATATTCATCATACAGAATTGACCATTGAAGACAATGAACCGGTATTGAGTGAGCGTGAGCAATTAGAATGTGAATTGATCAAGAGATTGATTATTTCTTATTTCGGTATTGTCCGTGAGATGATTCAAGATCAAGTTCCAAAGGCAATTATGTGTTTATTGGTTAATTATTGTAAAGAGAGTGTACAAAATAGATTGGTTACTAAACTATATAAGGAGTCATTGTTTGATGATTTATTGTTGGAGGATGAGAATTTGGCACAAGAGAGAGAGAAATGCGTCAAGTTGTTGGATACATACAAAGAAGCCTCTAAGATTATTAGCGAAGTTTTATGAATATTAAAGATAGAAGAAGATACCAAATTTTTATATAACATTACAAAACAGATTTATTCCCCTATATATAGTCTATTTGAAGGATTGACCTACTACTCTTATACATGTTACTCTATATCAGCTATATTGTCAGCAGGATTTATGAAGTTTACTGTACTGCTCAATACTCAGAATCTCAAGAAAGTTTTGAAAACTAAAATTTGTAGCTTTTTTTTAAGTACAAAGATTATATTAAATTTACCTTTTAAAACTATAACATCTAATCCAATAAATCCAGCTCTCTCCTTATCTTTATCTTTAATCTGCCTTTACTTCCCAAAATTTCTCTTGTACTTTCTGTCTTTCTTCCTCTTGGACTCCACCATTCTTTCTCCTGTCTGTTAGCTTTTTTTTTTTTTTTTTTTTTTTTTTTTTTTTTTTTTTTTTTTT
>JAJMFO010000015.1:179232-192770 GCA_030574715.1 Xingzhongia strasburgensis
GGTATTGTCCGTGAGATGATTCAAGATCAAGTTCCAAAGGCAATTATGTGTTTATTGGTTAATTATTGTAAAGAGAGTGTACAAAATAGATTGGTTACTAAACTATATAAGGAGTCATTGTTTGATGATTTATTGTTGGAGGATGAGAATTTGGCACAAGAGAGAGAGAAATGCGTCAAGTTGTTGGATACATACAAAGAAGCCTCTAAGATTATTAGCGAAGTTTTATGAATATTAAAGATAGAAGAAGATACCAAATTTTTATATAACATTACAAAACAGATTTATTCCCCTATATATAGTCTATTTGAAGGATTGACCTACTACTCTTATACATGTTACTCTATATCAGCTCTATTGTCAGCAGGATTTATGAAGTTTACTGTACTGCTCAATTTTCAGAATCTCAAGAAAGTTTTGAAAACTAAAATTTGTAGCTTTTTTTTTAAGTACAAAGATTATATCAAATTTACCTTATAAAACTATAACATCTAATCCAATAAATCCAGCTCTCTCCTTATCTTTATCTTTAATCTTCCTTTACTTCCCAAAATTTCTCTTGTACTTTCTGTCTTTCTTCCTCTTGGACTCCACCATTCTTTCTCCTGTCTGTTAGCGATGAGCGATCAGATATAGCCTCGGAGTTTACAGCTACCTTTTTTTAATATCTCCGAGACATGCATGAATGTTATCGATGAGTGAAGTTGAGTTGTTTAAAGAGATATGAGCGGTGTTTTTGAGTTGTTTTAGCAAAAAGAACATGAGCATTTTCTGTTACTAAAGAGCTCATTGGATTTTCTGGTCTATAAAAGAGTAGGCTTCCCCCCTACTTTGAAAGATGTTTTCTGTTCTTTTGATTATCATCAACACATTCTTGAACTTAGCAAAAAACATCAAGTAAACAATTACTATGCCACTCTCAAACCAAAACCGCGCTTTAAGACAAGTCAACAGCAACAACATGCAACGTCGTGCTCAAAATACACCTGACCCAATCTTGGATGCTTTCAGATTGGACTCACCAAGGGGCAAAGAGAACAAAGATCCAAATGCACCAGAAATTCCCAGATTTCGCCATTCGATCTTGGGAATAACAGTTGAACAAACTCTTCTCAACATGGCAATGAACAGAAACCTTCATAATAATGATGCGGTCTTTGAAAGATATGGGTTGCATACAGATGCTAGTACTTTTGTTGACCAAGCTGTGACTGATTTAGCTCTCACAACCCCTCAAGACTTATCAGAAAGAGGTCAAATATCCAACAACAGCGATATGGACGAAGGTGCCCGTATACCTGAGGATGAAGATGACATGACATCTTCGACAACTGAAGACTCGGAGATACACATTTTTGCTCCAAGGGAGCGCAGAAATGGCATGGAACTCAACAGAGAAGAGTTCGATAGACAGTTTAGAGCTTATAACGATATAGTTTCTAATAATCAGATTGTTGTTGATGGTCTTCCATACGATCCTGATTTCACGAGATCACTTGAGCTGCAATGGATCAATGAGTTCCCAACCCCACCTCCATCTCCAAGATACGAATTTGTTTCTAGAGAACAACCAGATGATTCCTCAGAAGAATATGAAAATTTGTTCTGATTGATGAAGATTACTACTCCTTTAAGCGTGAAGGAAAAGCCTTGTTTTTCAATTGATTTGATGATTTACGTACTATTTATTGATTATCCCCAATTACCAGATACTTTTTGCTTTTAATTATATGTATTGCCTACTGAAGAAACTTGTAGATAAATTGTGTTGAGCATTTCGTACTCTTCTGTGTAACTCTCTTTCGCTGTGACAGGTATCCGAAAACCCAAAGCCCCTCAGTCCAGTCACAACAATTACAAGGTGACTTTATATAAATGACCATTCTCTCAACTTGTCAGCCTGAAATCACAAACATCTCGAAATCAACACTCTATAGTACATAGTTCATACTCCGAGGGTCGAGAAATCAAAAACAGCACTTCCGGCTCATCTCATAATTTTTTTTTTCTTTCTGCTATAAACATTTTCAAACTGATTTTAACCGTCTAAAAAGAGAGTGAAAACCAACAAACTTTAGCTCCTGAAGAACATTAACAGGACCTTTCCGAGATAACTATACAAAGGACACCATACTTACTTCTTTTACATCCAAGAATTTCCTCAAACTCTGTCCAAAATGAAAGTGAAGACAATAAAGAGATCATCGGACAATTATATACCAGTCAAGTCCTCGCAGCAGTCCATCATATCACGTAACTTGAACCCAGAGCTGCATCCTTTCGAGAGAGCTCGTGAATACTCAAAAGCTCTGAATGCCACGAAGCTGGAGAGAATGATGGCAAAACCATTTGTGGCACAACTTGGGAACGGGCATAGAGATGCTATCTACACAATAGCCAAGAATTTCAAAGTGTTGAACAAGTTGGCTTCTGGTTCAGGAGACGGTGTCGTGAAGTACTGGGACCTGAGTACACAGAGCGAGCTTGCTAGTTTCAAAGCACACTATGGCCGAGTAGAAGGGATGAGTGTGACACCAGAGGGGAGATTGTTGAGTTGTGGTGACGATAAGACAGTAAAGCTATGGAGTGTGAACTCTCAGGATTTCAGCAATGCTAATGACCAAGAATTGCAAAAGGACAGTGGGCTGCTTAAGACGTATCTTGGTGAATATGCGTTCAAAGGGATGGACCATCATAGAGATGAGGGTATGTTTGTCACAACCGGCGCAAAGATTCAACTATGGGACTCTAATAGATCCAGACCTATAAATGATTTGACCTGGGGATGTGACAACATCAACAAAGTGAAGTTCAACAAGGTAGAGACGAGTGTCTTGGCTTCGTGTGGGTCCGATAATGCTGTTGTGCTTTATGATATCAGAACTTCTTCACCAACACAAAAGATTGTCCAAAGTATGAGAACTAATGCTATTGATTGGAACCCAATTGAGGCTTTCAACTTTGTCATCGCTAATGAAGATCATAACCTGTACTATTATGATATGAGATACATGAAGAGAGCTTTGAACGTATTCAAAGATCACGTTGCAGCCGTTTTGGATGTTGATTTCTCCCCAACAGGTCAAGAAATCGTATCTGGTTCTTATGACAAGACTATTAGAATCTTCAAAGTCAGAGAGGGGCACTCAAGGGATATCTACCATACAAAGAGAATGCAACACGTCTATCAGACCAAGTTTTCCATGGACTCCAAATACATCATTAGTGGTTCAGATGATGCTAATATGAGGGTATGGAGATCTGAAGCATCCAAACGTACGAATATCAAATCTACTAGAGAAAGAACCAAATTAGAGTACGATGAGGCATTGAAAGAAAGATTCAAATACATGCCTGAGATCAAGAGAATTTCAAGACATCGTCATTTACCAAGTGTTATTAAGAAGGCTAAAGAAATTAAAGATATTGAGACTCAATCATTGAAAAGAAGAGAAGAGAATGAAAGAAGACATAGTAAACCTGGAAGTAAGCCATACAAGAGTGCAAGAGAGAAGCAAATCCAAGGTGTTGCTTTCAATGACGATGAAGTTGTTGACAAAAGGGATTAAAAATATAAGACACATCATCATGATACTACCAATGACAATATAATATGTAGATTATATTCAAACTTGTATTATTAGAGTAAGACTTTTCATTTTATCCAGAATCTATAGTACATTATACAATGAAATGATATGATGTTCTTCATTCAGTTCGAATATCAAGTTGACCAGCAATGATAATGAAAAATGTGTAAATATGAAGTGAACAAATTTATCAATAAAGTTTTTGTCTTTCAATATATGAGTTTTTTTTTGCCTGTGTTTTTTCTTTTTTGAAATTATTATTATTATAAGATATATCTTTTAAATCTAAAACGGGAAGTGAAGAGCCAAGCTAGTGCTGGTTTTGCTGCAAGAATCTCATACATTTATATCCAACACGAGTCCAATATCCTCGACATTATCTTTGGCCAAGTCTTCTAGGAATGGAATTATATCCAAAAGTTCATTGTCATGGGCATCGGAGAACCATGAAGAAATTGGGATAGCATGTTGAGGGTGAAAGATATATGAAGCAGGGGAGTTGTCCAATATTATAATCTCATTCAAGGGTCTTCCTATCTGGGACAAGTTCTTGATGTAGTTCCCCTGGTAATTGTAGCATGAGTCTCTGAAAAGACGATGATGAACACTGTGATGTATATCTAGAGCATCTAATAATGGGTCCCCGTATCTATTGACACTAGCCGTGAACACCACAACTTCGTAGATCTCACCCACTCTTTTCATAAATTCATCGACGCCGGGACGCTTGATAACATAGACATTGTGTAGTTGGTTATCAATATCCACTGGGATGACAAAATCAGCATGTCTCATGTATTTGAAAGAAGAATGCACCAAGGTTTCATCAAGATCCAAAATTAAGCACTTTCTCGACTTGAACTTGGCAGGGGCAGGGTCCAATAGCCAACCTGAGGAGGCATGTGTCTGCCCTGGCTGGAGTTTAGTCAAGTCGAAAAAGTCGTCAATTACCTCCTCATCCTCATCTATGAGCACATCTTCATCTTCGCCTCCATTATCCTCAACATCAGTGTTTGTGGACGTGCTTAATGATGCCTGATGTGTGTATCCGGGCGTGTCATCAGCAGTACCTGTGACACCCTGGTGTTGCTGTTGTTGGTTATCACCAGTCTCCACCGTCGAGTCTGTGGCCTCGTAGACCTGGACATCCGTCTTGGACATGTCGTGCTGCTCTTTACTGGAGGCGTCCGACTGTTGCTGCTTGGCCTGCTGCTCCGACTCCTGCTGATGTTGGTTTTTGGATGCTAGAGAGTCCTTCTTCATGTTGTTTGCACCTCTGCTATTGTTGTTGTTGTTGTTGTTGTTGCTGTTGTTGTTGGTGGTGGTGGTGCTGTGTTTGTTGTTGTTACTATTACTGCTATTGGTGCTGTTCGAGCCCATGTTTCTCGCGTTAGGCTGTTGTTTCTGCGTGTGTGGATGCTCCTCTTCTTGTTCTCCGCAGCAGAAGATCGACAACACCTTCTCCATTCTATTCAATCTCGTGAGCGATACTGGTGATGACGATACTTTTTGATGATTATCAGAGCTCTTTGGTGCGAAAACTGCAGGCGAAAAAAAGCTAAAAAGCGCAGCAAAAGACACCTAGGGTAACAGAAGCCACCAGAGACACTAGTGAGTGGAAAATCAGGCCTCACGGGGTCAGAGCTTGTGAATTTTGCGGTGCCAGTTATCTTTGGGAATGCCTTTTGGCTGTCAAGGAAGAAAAAAAAAAAACTGTCGCTGGTGGAAAAACAAAAAGTATCAAATCCGAGGGATAACTTCCGGGAAATAGCTTGTGATTGCGGCAAAACTACGAATAATAGCTCGATAAATACTCGGTGCTTCCGTTTCAGATCATACTTTTTCCCCTGGGCAAAAAGACCAATTTTGAAGACTTTCTCCGTCAGTATCAGCTAATTTTTTATGCCCATTCGTGGGTTTCTCCGTCGGAATTTTGGCTCTAGCTCATTCCGATCTGTATTGGTACCGCTACGTGCTCCAACCGTATAGAGTTCCCGGAATATACCCAATGCAGACGTTGAATACCGAATATCGACATCCTCAAGGAAAAAAGCACAATATGAAATTTCCAAACAGATCAGTCTCAAGCTGGAAATACGAGATATAACCCTTTAAAAGTCGACCAGGTCACTCATACATTCTTCAAATCATTTCATGGAGATGCATTCACCATATAAACCGAAAAATCTGGACGAAATCCGGTCAAGAATCATCAAATCATCAAATCTCCCTACCAAAATCGACTCCAGTACTATAACCTCACTCAAACATAACAACATAAGTGAACAATCCAGCAAAAATGACTCAAATCCCACAAGAGAACCACAATTGAGAAAGGAAAATGTGGATCCTTTGCTAATGCATACGAATGTCAACAAGGAGCTGGAGTTTAGAAGAGTTTTGATCAATTTTATACTTTTGTTGCTTTCAAGATTAATCTGGAACTTCATCAAGTTGATACTGTTCAAATTTGAAATATCAGTACATTCATGGAACGACTTTAGCGGGAAGCTGCTATTGCTCTTGAATTGTCTTTTTGTTTGGAACATAATCAATGGTGTGGTCAATTTATTTAAGAAGGAAGAGTTAACACCAATTGAACCAATCACTTCATCTTCATCATCGTCTAAAGTTGACTCCAATCCATCAACAACTACAGTACCAGCGCCAGCCCCGAAAACGACATTTACATCATCACAACCACTTATATCTCAAAGTGCAGTAAGACCTACTACTCCAAAGAAGGAGATCCATAAACCAATTGCATCACCTATGGCCTCAAATCAGAGATTCACACCAGTCAGAACAAGATCTTCAGCATCATTAGCCCCTACTTCAAACCAATCATCACTGCAAGGCAAGCCATCTCTACCTTCTCATTTGTCGAATAAATCTATTTTGAATAGTGTTAACACTCCAACTTATATCCCTTCACCAAAATATTATTACAGAATGGATTCTCCAACAAAGGCTAGAAGAAGAGTTTGAAATCGCAAATATAAAATTAAAATCTGCATATTACAAAGACAAGCTGTAGCGGCACCTCTAATAACTCTATAAATATCATTTATGTATATATATAATCAAATCATCATCAATCCAATGGCCAATAACCAGGGAACAAAAAGTGCATCTTTTCCAATAATTCTCTCTTGACACCATGTGGACTAGTACTAACACTCATCTTCATACTTCCTGCTAAATCATTGCCAATTGTTCCCTTCTTGATCTCTTCTTCCAACTTAGCAATGATTTCAACGGCAATTTTATTAGCATTGGCACTGTTGGCTTTCAAATTACCAACAACGGTTTCAACAGTGACAGGTTCTTCATCTTCTCTCCAAGCATCATAATCAGTAGACATGCAAATCATTTGGTAAGCAATTTCAGCTTCACGGGCCAATTTAGCCTCTGGTAACACACTCATGTTGATAACAGAACCACCCCAAGATCTATACAACTGAGATTCCGCTCTTGTACTAAATTGTGGACCTTCCATACAAACTACAGTGAGATCTTTGCCATCCAATTGCTTTGAGTGTAATTTGACATCATCACCTTCTAGAACATGACCAAATTCAGAAATCACAGCACTTAATTTTGGATCGAATGGTTCACCAAATCCAGCATGGGCGACAAATCCCTTTTCAAAGAAAGTTGAAGGTCTAATACCTTTTGTTCTATCAATGATTTGATTTGGAATCACAAAATCTCTTGGTTTGATTTCCTGTTGCAAAGATCCCACGGCACTGAAAGCAATGACCGCCTTGACACCAATAGATTTCAAAGCAGCGATATTAGCTCTTGATGGGACATCAGAAGGAAGGAAATCATGATGAACACCATGTCTTGCTAAAAAGGCAACATTGAACCCTGAAGAAGTCTTTGAGATGGTGATGGAGGAGGATGGCGCACCCCATGGCGTGGAAATAGTGAGTCTAGCAACAGGGGTAAGCGAGGACAATTGGTATAAACCTGTTCCTCCAATGATACCCAATTCCACAGGCTCGTTGAAAATGGTTGGAAGCTTGTGAGCCTCAAGGGATTCACGATGGACGGACATTTTGATAGACTTGAAACTTTTGGAAGCGTTGAGAGGGATGAGAAGCCTGTTAAACCGAATCTTTCACGTGTGTACAATGCTTTTGATTGTCAAAGAGTGAATCGAGCCTTTTCACATGTGGTTGGATAAAAGTTTAGTTTGACCGGGAACATAAAACAGTTTCGAGAATAGATTAGAACTGTGGCTTTTGATGAGAGTTGGAAGCACAAGTTACACAGAGTTGAGACGTAGTACGGTTTTTCAAAGATGTAGTAGTGTAGTTTTGTAGATAATTTGGATTTTATTTGCAGTATTTATGTACAAGTTTTTGATGGATCTATAAATGGGACTTTCTTCTGTTTTTCCACAATTAAGAAAGATGAATATTGGCTTGAATTTTTGAAAGTGCTAGAATGAAGGTAAAAAGCAGTCTTAGTTGATGGTGAACCCATAGCCCTTCATACATGTCTTGTACTGAGAGATGATATCATCACATTTCCCGGAATCCTGACCGTTAAGAAGCAAACACTCATCACGAGTTTTCTTTTCAGGAATGCAGACACAGCATGGTTTTGGCTTCTCTGTTTTCTGTTCTGGTTGGGACATTTGTGTGTTGGCTGATTTTTGAGTGAGGGATCAAGAATAAACGACTCCTTTGACAGCAAAGTGGTAAAAGTGAAGAAGAAAAGAAAGAACAAAGATTAGTTTGGATTACTAAAATTTCTTTTCCAATCATTATCATGAGATAGTGCATTCCGGATCATGTCAGGAAAATAAAAGCTTCACATCACGTGAAACGTATATGACCTAATAGTTTCTATAGCAACCATAATAATAGCACTACGTCTCGACCTTCCCATTATAACCCCAGGTTTTTGATGAATGAAAAAACTTTCAGGGTGAGCTGGCCGATGAGTTGGACGTAATGGAATCGATAGCCACTCACAAGAAGAGATTCAGAGCTCCAATTGGGTGTAGTTTTTAGTAGGAAGATCACAGATCAAACACACGAATTTCCCGACTGATGATTCTCGCGATAATAGCAAAGATAATTGTACCGAAATCAGATGTATAGACCATGTTAGTAATTTTTAGGATTCTCGGAAAAAATCATCCATATCCTATAAATACTCAGCTGCCCCCAATTTTTCATCTCTTCTTTTCATATTTCCTTTCTCAAGCAAACTGAAAAATCAATCAATTGAAAAGATGTCCTCCATTGTCACATTCAACAACGGCCAGAAAGCCCCATTAGTCGGTTTAGGATGCTGGAAAATCCCAAACGACACCTGTGCTGATCAGGTTTACAACGCCATCAAGTTGGGTTACAGATTATTTGATGGTGCTGCTGATTATGGTAACGAAGTCGAAGTCGGTCAAGGTATTGCCAGGGCCATCAAGGAAGGCTTGGTCAAGAGAGAAGAATTGACTGTTGTCTCCAAATTGTGGAACACTTTCCACCACCCAAAAAATGTCAAGCCAGCCTTGTTGAAAACTTTGAAAGATCTGGACTTGGAATACTTGGATTTATACTACATCCATTTCCCAATTGCCCAAGCTTTTGTTCCATTTGAAAAATCTTATCCTCCAGGTTTTGGTACCACTGAAAAGATGGAATTTGAAGATGTTCCAATCATTGAAACTTACAGAGCTTTGGAAGCTTGTGTTGAAGAAGGATTAATCAGATCCATCGGGATCTCCAACATGACTGGTCCATTGATCCAAGACTTGTTGAGAGGCGCCAAGATTAGACCAGCTGCTTTGCAAATTGAACACCATCCATATTTGGTCCAACCAAGATTGATTGAATACGCCCAAAGAGAAGGTTTACAAGTTGTTGCTTACTCCTCCTTTGGTCCTCAATCATTCTACGAGCTTGATCATCCAAAGGCCAAGCAATTGAAACCATTGTTCGAGCACCCAACTATCACAAAGATTGCTTCTGCTCATGGTAAAGATCCATCCCAAGTTTTGTTGAGATGGGCTACTCAAAGGGGATTGGCTGTGATTCCAAAGTCTTCTAACAAGGAACGTCTGTTGAACAACTTGCATGTTGAAAACTTCGACTTGTCGGATGCTGAAGTGCAAGAGATTTCTGATTTGGACCAAGGTTTGAGATTCAACGACCCATGGGACTGGAAAGACGCAAAGATCCCAACTTTCGTCTAGTCAGACAAATGCAAGATAACAGAGACTATATACTAATTGACTTAGCCGTCCTGATAGATAAACGAATGTAGTCTGATAAACTAGTTGACATATACAAATACCCTACGAGTATATTATTACCAGATCAGCTTAGTACTGATTACCTAATCTGTGTGATCTTGGGCGGAACTCCGCAAGGTGCATGCGGGTATATGTTTATCTTGAGGAAACGAAACGTTGAAGAAAGATTTCCTTTGAACTCTGTCGCTTTCGCGAGCTCTGTCTTCAAACATAAAGCCCCATAGACTTTGCTTCCGCGCGATTGGCTGTTGACCCGACCATGAAGAAAGCAATGTGTATACTACCATGTTTCTCAAAATTTTTGGGAAGTGGTACAGATGCTAGATATAAACTGCAGCTTCAAGTCCCATTAACATAAAAAAGTTCCAAAAATCATGGATTGTCTCTCATCAATCAATAAATCACCAATACCAAAATAAAACCCTGAATGTGTTGCCCAAGATTTGGTATGAGAGATTCATGAAGAGCATATTTTCTGTACTAAGTCACTCGCTCACACCAGATGTTGAAGTAACTCGGATAATACTCGCACTTAGTATATATATAGACACTGTAAAGCCAAAGAAGAGGAAAAATTGTATGCTGGAAACAATGGAGGGAGATCATAAGCTCACGGTAAATATACTTGAGGGACCAACACATTAGCCTGCTACAACTATCAACTAATCTCATAAACTCTTGCTATAAGATATCTAATTCAGTGCCAGAATCTCTATCGAGAAAAAAGAAACCGATGCCTATCTGGATGAAGAGACAAACATGAAAAAAAGGGACAGACTTCAGCACACTTCAATGCTTATTATGAAGGCGCTTTAAGTCCCTTTCCGAAATTTGTTGGCTATACGAGAGAGGCCAACAAGGAAGCAACTGAGGTTTTTGTCAATGTCGACTCACTAACAGAAAAGTAGGTAGTTTTTCAAAAAAGATTTCCTTGTATGATTTGTATATATTGCAAACGCTTACTTTCAACTGTACAATTGGAAAATGCAGCACTGTCCTTGTGTGCTTGTTAGAAGGAAACTGAATTTGGATACAAAATAAATTTTTAATTCAAAGCAGCCAAAGTAATGCGACCTATGTTCTAACAGGAATATGAAGTCATTGATAAATGCTTACCACCTTGTTATAGTATTGTCATAAAATTTCAGAATTGATTTGGAGGGTCTTCTCAAAGGCTGGTGCTTGGAGTTTCGACACATATTAACAGAAACGAGTTACGGTATGAGTGCAAGCGAGTCAACTTAGTTGTCTTCTACCTTCACACACCACACAACAGAGAAGGGTAAAGCATTCATGCTAAATAGAATATAGATCTTTAATGATTAGTGAAGCTGTTCTTTTAAAGCACTCATAGCTTATATAATCTGGCTACATTTCAGTCCAAGAACATTTTTAGCGCAACTCTCGATGAGAAGAATATTTCTTATTTCTTTCATTTTTTTCTTCACCAAATTAATATATATGTAGTATATCCCCGAATTTGAATTAGTAGATAGAACTTAAAGGATTGATATCTATACTAAAAGTCACAACAACAATGATCTCAAAAGCATTACGATTATTCACAAAAAAGCGCTCAGCCTCAAAGGAAGGTAAAGAGGACAGCAGTGTCTCGAGGAAAAATATAGATAAAAAACTAACAGCTGAAAGGCTTAGTTGTCCACTCAAACCTCTGCATGGATTCAAGTTGGTGAAATTAGAGCGCCCAGAGGGAACGAGACGCCGTTTCCAGGTGCTGTCGGCGTTCAGCAGTGAAACCGACACTACAAATCCGGATGTTTCAAAAGCACTTCATACCTTTGCAGAAAGAACAACCATATATGACGTGGTCATGAAAAGCGAGAACAAAGTCGAGCTTCTCATTGAAGTTGACTTCAAAAGTCCTTTCCCCAAAAACCCATCATGTTCCTTAACTTTTTTGTTGAAAATGTTAGATGAGAAGCGTGGTCTCAAGTCACAACATGAAAAGGCCTCGAAGCTGTTAGAGTGTCTGTCATTTTGCACAAATGTTCTCTCAAACAAGGACGAATACTCCGATGTCGTTGCTAGCCAGATGATGGACGAAATCTATGAAGGTGATATCCTTACCCCCAAGACCTTGGTTACAAAAGCTACTGGCTGTTCGCTAGTTATAAGACCAGAACATCGTAATTGGGATCTTCCGTTGCCTAATCGCAGACTTGCATACTTGAGAACATTGATGCTGAATAGATCTTCTGCACAGACAATAATATACTCGGTTTATCAGTGTTTGGGAAAGTCAGTTTGGGGGAGCTTCTGCGGGTTGCCACCGGTGTTGAATAATTTCGATATGCTTCTGCTTGAAGATTTTTACTGCAGTGAGAGATTTCCAATTGAAGCTAGGAAGAAATTGGATGAATACGGCAATGAAATAACAAATGAAGAAAAGGCAACAGCCTACTTCAACGTTTATTGTGCAGGAGTCCCAACCACGACTCAAAATATATACTGCTCAGACAAGGGTGATGCCGAGGAAGATGTGTATTTGATCAGATTTAAGACACTAACCGAGAAAGAAGAGGCAATCCTCAAAGATTCCAACCTTTTTGACTGAAGTACGGGGTATGAGACAATCGAGTATTGGACAAGCACATTGTATATGTGGTGTTGGGGTGTTCTGAAAATAAGGGGCTGACATTGACATGCATATGTATATGTACGCAGTTAAGGTCTTATTGTCCGGTGTAGATTAGCGAGATTTCAAGATTTCAGATAAGCACACATGCAGACATACATTATTAAGGTTTAAAGTCTACAAAATGAGTGGCAAAGTCTCAAGCTAGATAGATTGTAAAAGTATAAAAAGGGAGCAGATCCCCCGTGTCCTTCCCTTTGGATTTGATTCAGCGCTTCCTGTTAGCAAGGAAAAGTTTGACGAACTTTGGAATAAATTACCATGCCTAGCTGGTCTACCAAATGGGGTTTTCACCAGTTTGAAATATGCTTTGGCCCCATCGTTCAGACAGCCATGGGAGTTCTACGCATTGTGTCGATAAGCACAAGCACAGACCATACACCCGCTGTCAAAATAATCACTGCCGTACTGATTTCTTTGAGCACACTCATAGAGGTGATGCTGCTTATCCAACAAAATTTTCCTTTTGCCTTGCGCTGGTGCAGCCTCTTTTTGAAGAAAGTTGGGTTTGGAAAACGTACTGAGAATGAGAGCAAGATGCTACAAGTGATGGTCTGGCAATACAATAACACTTCTAGTGAAAACGTGATAGGAATCGTTACTGCAAGCATACACTTGAAACGCTTCACGGAATCTGGTAAGGATTGTTGTCAAAATGAACCAAGTAAAACCATGATGATAATGTACGCTTGGAAAATAGGCAAAGCGTTTCACATTTTGAAAATCCTTTACTCTAACAGAGATATCCTCGAAAAATTGATTGAAACAACTGCAGATTGGACCCATGAGTGGGGTTTGAAATGCATTCTGCAAAAAAAACATCACGTTTGGAATTACTCATTTTATGCCTTTTTTACAATGTTGATATTTGAGCTGTTCTTGAGAGAAACCGAATTGCCCGAAGATCTTATTTCGTCAAACATATTTATTCAACTACTTTTACTATCAGTTGCCATATTTTTTTCAGCTTTGATTGCTTACAAAGTTATGAAATTGCTAGAAGCTGAAAGACTGGAAGGTT